>OLMO02000301.1:7351607-7373560 GCA_900291935.2 Cassiopea xamachana
TGACCTAGATCTTGCTGTATTTGTAGTATGCTTTGTCTGGGGCTCTTGGTATGAAATGTTTGATTTGTAGCCGCTGGTGTAGAGGGAATTATTGTAGAACGGAGCTGCACGGTCAAAAACTTCCTTACTTGATGATATTTTGCTGATTCTTTCCGATATCATACTTGGAATACGCTTGATGATATTTAGCGGGTAGTTGGACTGCGTGTTGATGTAAACAGGACTACTATTAGGTTTAGAGTATGGCTTGTAGGATTCTGATTCTAGATTGAGGGTGACATCGAGGAAGTCAACGATCTTGAGATTAGTTTTGATGGTAATTTTCAGGTCGAATGTTTCTTTGAACAAGCTGGTGATGTCTTTTCTTATTTTATCCGCAGCTGAGCTGGTGATATTATGGAAGCAGCATAGGCCATCGTCCCTGTAAAGTCCGCATGCGTTATCGCCATATGTTTCTGTTAGGGAATGCAGTATGAAGAGGCCAACTAACTCGCATAGTTCAGCTCCATCATAGCTCCCCATCGTGACATCGAATTCCGGATCGTGAGATTTCTTTACCCATGTTTGGTGGTCAGTAAAAAGCAATGATTGTCTAGAGTGTAGTATGGCTTGCAGAGTGTCGTTAGAAATAGGTGTGTATTTCTTGGCATGAGAAATGGCCTTATCAAGGAGACTCCTTGAGATGGATGGGTAGAATTCCTCTATATCGAATTGTACGAAAATGCATGATTTCTTATCTTCTATGTTTTCAAACCATTCAACAACTTCATCTGTGTTATGCCATTGCTTAACTTTTGAAGAGTCTCTTACCTTTCTATTGATGTTATCCAGTAAAACTTTGCTAACCTTGCCTAGCTCCGATTTTGCAGGATTAATAAGCCTACACTTGGGATCGTTTGTAAAATTTTCCTTATGGTCTTTCAGGGTGATAAATGCGTTGGGTTTTGCAAGACATTCCACCTTTTCATCTATACCTAGCTTCTTGGCGATTGATTTTGCCTCATAATTAATGTTGTTATAGCATGAGCTATCTGCTTTCTTGTATGTTTTGGTGACATTTTGAATGAAAAGCTTGTCATATGCTGTTTTGTCCATTTGGTAGAAGTTACGGGTTTTGTCTGCAGGTATAAAGGCCTTCTGAGACGATTTGATGGTTTTGATATCACGCATCATCCGCTCTTGGAATTGGTTTCTTGTTGGTTTAAATGAGATGTGCTTGATCATGTCGAGGAGCTCGCTTTCGAAGTTTGATAGATTCAGGCTTTTTGGTGGGCATTTTCTGGTGTTAAATCCAAAAGTGTTCCTGTTCGCTTGATCCGTAGTGGGTTCTTTATCAAAGAAGTACGCTTTCCACCTCATTCTCTTTAAAACTATCTCCATTTTCGCCGTGAGGATTTTCACTACCTACAATGAGGTGACGATGATACCTTTAAAGAAAGATGGAACCAACACAAAAATATTTAGGATTTAACTTCAGAAAATGCCCACCAAAAAGAATGGATCTATCAAACTGCGAAAGCAAACTTCACGACATGATCAAGCATATCTCATTTAAACCAACAAGAAGCCCATTTCAAGAGCCGAGAATGCGCGATATCAAAATCATCAAATCGTTTCAGAAGGCTTTTATACCTGCAGACAGAACCCGTAAGGTCTACCAAATGGATAAATCAGCGTATGACAAGCTTTTCATCCGAAATGTCACCAAAGCATACAAGAAAGTAGATACTCATGCTACAACAACATCATTTATGAGGCAAAATCAATCTCCAAGAAGCTATGTATAGATGAAAAGGTGATATGTCTTGCAAAACCCAACGCATTTATCACCCTGAAAGACCATAGGGAAGATTTTACAAACAATCCCAATTGTGTAGACTTATCAATCTTGCAAAATCGGAGCTGGCAAGGTTGGCACAGTTCTACTGGATAGGATCAATAGAAAGGTAAGAGATTCTTCAAATGTTAAACAATGGCATAACGCAGACGAAGTTATTGAATGGTTTGAAAAAATAGAAGATAAGAAATCATGTATTTTCGTACAATTCGATATAGAGGTCTTCTACCCATCCATTTCAAGGAGTCTCCTTGATAAGGAAATTTCTCATGCCAAGAAATACACATCTTTTTCTAACGACACTCTGCAAGCCATACTTTACCCTAGAAAATCATTGCTTTTTACCGTCCACCAAACATGGGTAAAGAAATCTCACGATCCGGAATTCGATGTCAAGATGAGGAGCTATGATGGAGCTGAACTATGCGAGTTAGTTGACCTCTTCATACTGCATTCCCTAACAGAAACATATGGCGATAACGCATGCGGACTTTACAGGGACGATGGCCTATGCTGCTTCCATAATATCACCAGCTCAGCTGCGGATAAAATAAGAAAAGACATCACCAGCTTGTTCAAAGAAACATTCGACCTGACGATTACTATGAAAACTAATCTCAGGATCATTGACTTCCTCGATGTCACACCCAATCTAGAATCAAGAACCTACACAGTATACTCAAAACCTAATAGTAGTCCTGTTTACATCAACACCCAGTCCAAACACCCACCAAATATTGCCAAGCGCATTCCAAGTATGATATCGGAAAGAATCATCAAAGAAGACAGTCGCTTTACCGAAAATTAAGGGCGAATATTACGACAGGATGAGAGAAATGAGGCTACACGATCGCGGTTTCTTTTACAAATGTTTCGAGTGAGCCCCCCACAACTAGAAGCGCTTATGTAGTTGGTTGCACCATATGTATTAAAAGTTGATGCACGCATAGAAACAATTCCACCTCAAGAACGCTTTATTTTATTTTATGCATATTTAATCTTATTTACCCAGAATATCCATTCAGCTATCCTTGCAACTAAATAAACAAATAAAATATCACATAAAGAAATTAAGCTACCATACTACAAGAATAACAATTGTACTATAATTAGAAGTATTTTATTGCTGGTCTTCCATGGATTTGTGCAAATTAGGGCTACTATAGTGTCTTTTAACTCAAAAGGTGAGATTTCAACTATTTTCTAAATCGTGCAATGGTCTCGGCATTTCTAGTGGTCTTTGAGATACTAGTCAAAGCGCTGGGAGCTGTGTACGAAAAGCTACTTTTTGTTTGTTCTAATTTTAGTTTTTGTACATGTAGGTCCTTCATATTCCTAGTGTTATAGTTTGATAGGGCAGATCTCTCTGTGACATCATTTTGTAAGCTTTCAGGGCAAACCATAGTGACAATTTTGAACGTCATGACTGCTCGATCAAATACCATCAGTTCTCCCACATCTACGATGATTCTATTGTAGGCATCTTTTATGCGCTTGTTTGTGACTCTTAGGTATCTTGCGAGTGGTACTTCTAATGTTACTTCGGCAGTTTCTTATGAAATCAGCACAACGTCTCTATTTCTCGAATTATACCCGATATATTTGAAGCATTGTGGCAAGTATTCAAAGAGGATGGGTCTATCAAAATGCCGCAAAGTAAGGAAGAGTGGAAAGCAATAACTTAAGAGTTTGAAAATAAGTGGAATTTTTCCAACTGCTTAGGTGCAGTGGATGGAAAACAGATAAGATTTCTCCTGCAAGTTCTCGATCTATATTCTTCAATTCTTCTCTCTGGTGAAGCTACTGAAAACAATAGCAGTTTTAAGTTTCAATTCGGCTCAATTACAGTAAAGGAGATCAGAGATGCAATTGCCAAGATCAAAACGAAGGGACAGTGTTTCATGCTACTTTTTAAAGCTAGCCATGCCTTTTATTGAAAAGTAACTGGCTGATTTATTAACACATGTACCTCAGGGCTCATGTCTTGGACCTCATTTATTTCTTATTTACATCAATGATCTACCAAGGGCTGTCTAAAATTCAAGGATGTCCATGTTTCCTCATGATACGTGCCTTTACCACCAATGTAGCAATATATCTTTGCTAAATGAGGCCATCAACGAAGATCTTACGCATTTTGATAACTGGTTCAAAGATAATAAGCTCTCACTTAAAGCCATGAAAACTCACTCCATGCTTATTCCTACAAAACCTAAGTTAAAAGCCCTAAAAGGCAAAAATGAATCTTTAAGGTTAAAGATTCGGATAGATGAACTAGAGGCTGTTCAAGAAACTAAACATCTTGGTGTTCAGATAGATGACTCCTTGGATTGGAAGGAGCATATGAAGGTAACTTCGTCTAAGGTCTCAAAAGCAGTTGTGTTTTTAGGGCACGCTAAACCCTTTCTACCAGAAGAGATACTTAAGGCCTTATACACAGGGATTATTGAACTACATTTTTGCTAAAGTTGTTTAGTTTAGGGGTGTTCTGGTGTCACTGAGATTAATCAGTTGGAACAGTTGCAGAACCGTGCGGCCCGAATTGTACCTGTTGGCAGCTTTGACACTCCTTGCCAGCCGCTTATTAAAGAACTTTGGCTGAAAGACCATCGATCAGCTAATCACTAGTGAGACTAATATCATGTTCTATAAATCCCTCCATGAATTAGCCCCTCAATATATTTGTAATCTGTTCACAAGAGCATCCTAGCTAACCTCAATTTGCTTAAGAAACACACTAACTGATTAGAGACTACCTAAGACAAGCTCAAAAACTAGCCAAAAATGTTTCTCTTTCAGAGGTGCTAAGACTTCGAATGGCCTCTCTGTTGAAGGAAAGCTGGCATCATCCCTGACTTGCAGCACTAACTATCAGTTTGATGATAGATATTGGAGAGGCTGGTAGGCAAAGTGATGCAGGAGTGTTTGCTAATAGCAAATTGGGCCATGCCATAATGAAAGATCTTCTACCTCTTCCAAAGCCTCGCAATCTCCCCGGATCAAAGGAGCTTGTCCCATATGTTTTTATAAAGTCATTCTTAGCTAGGGCCTTTGTTTCAACCAGTGCAATGTTTACTCTGTTTCGGCATATATCCTTCTTAAGAGCCAAGTGTATTTATATTATTTATATTATTATTCCATTCGTTTGAGTCATAAGTTCAGTTTTCGCAGACGATACCACTTTTTCCAATCAGGTTCACCTTTTCATCATAAAGTTCAATGGTGATAACAAGATCATTCTATTTTGTAAAAGGGCGTTTCCTGGCGCTTTAGAGGGCACTACCTCAAAATCTTTTCTGGAGGCAAGCCCAAGACCTTCGATTTTCAACACAATAGCTATGACAGATTATTTTGGCTCATAATCATTGACGAACTGGCGAAGATTTCTGACGTTCAAGAGTTTCTAACTCTTAACTGCATTTCTACATAAAAGTCCCCCAATCTTGTTGAGCTGTCTACAAGCCCTCCATGCAATAGAAAATTTTCATAGTGAATGCTGAAAATAGCAATAGTAATTGTTCATCAAGGCTTAGGTCTTCGTATAAATGATAATTGACCTTTATCAGTTAGAAGTTTTGAGCTATTCGCTCCCCCCTCCCCTAAATGTCTGTTAATCTACTTCCCTATATATTGTCTATCCATGAGTTAATTCATCAAAAATTCACTACAACAATGCCATAGCATAAGCATTAACCGTGGCATAGCACTGTAAAAGTCAAAACGTTGCTTCAAAATTGATACTGAGCAGTTGCAGATACCTACCGCAATCCTTTTCATCAGAACCATCTCCGCAATCATTATCACCATTACATCGATACTTCAAATCAATGCAAATTCCACTATTGCATTTAAATTTTCCAATCTCAGAGCAACGTCTCTCTGCACACCCTTCTTCATCAGTGCCTCTCGGGCAGTCTGGTTCTCCATCACATCTCCATCTTTTTGAAATGCACCTTGTGGCATCGCAAGCAAATTGTGAAATAGAGCATGTTCGCTTGGCTAAAATAAATAGCGTGAATAACAACAAGAGCTCTCTCATAAAAAAGGCAATAGTTTCATCCTACTAATTTTCAAACAAATTAAGAATAATTTGGCCTTAAAATTTTGGAAAATTTAGGAACAGCCACTCTTGAACCTCAATTTTTAATGGTTCTTATAAAAAAGAATGTATTCTTTTTAATGACATTGTAGTACTTCTTTGTCTATTTATTTTTGTTTGTTTTTCTGTATAGCATTGGATCTAGACTTATTTAGCCAAGTTTTAATAACTTAGCAGCTATGTAAAGTGTCAATTTTACACCACCTACAAGAGGAGGGCTGTATGATTGTATGTGAGCCATGATACAGGCGCGGATCCAGACCAGTTTCACAGGCTTCCGTGCATCGGTCAGGTTTCCAAATCAACGATAAGTTTTTTAATATCTCTCCAATGTTGCAGAAAATCAAACCAACTTTGGTCAAACTTAATTCCAGTTTCAGATGAACAAGGCTATACATCTTATTAGGCATGACATGTGTCAATTCGACATAAATAAGCAATAAAACAATCGATGACATAATCATAGCGCCACATTTTTGGCTTTATTTGCTATGATTCTCTTGGAGGTCACGTCATTGGAGCATCTGTCATCAGTTAGTGCCTAAGGTATTTGCACATGTGATTCACTCGAATAGCTGTGACGTTTTCAATTGTTTTGTCATCAGTCCTTTGTAATCTTTGTAATGTTATTAACCAATAAGAGCTGAGTAAACCGGTCCAGAGACTTCCGTAAACCGGTATACGAGTATTTAAAGTCAGTGAACCTGTGTCGAATAAGGAAGTAAACCTTTTCTGAAGGAAGTAAACTGTGACTTGCAAGGGAAGTAGATTTCCATCGAACAGAACAAGAGAGAGCGCTACTAGAAGATAGAAATGACTGACTCAGAAATGGAAGATCTTTATCTACTTCACAGTGCCCTTAAGGAAAAGGGTGAAGGAGAGATTAAACGAATAAAACAAAAACAAGAATGCATTTTAAGGGCTTCCGATATTAAAGGGAGGCGTAAAGAATTTAGGGGTTTGAGGGGTGACGGACATGCACAGGCATTTGTGAATGAAGGCATAGTGCAGAGGATGAGGATACAGGCTTATATGATAGACGACTTTGCAGACGACTTTGCAGCAATGCATCCAAGGAGAATGATGATGACAAACATCTTAAATGATTAAGACTTAAGTGATTCGACGTTCCAGCAATAGTGTGATTGTCAAAAATCAAATGACGGTTCGATAGGCATGAAAGTAAACGGATAAAAGATAATGCTATTTCATTAGTTGGAGAAGAAATTTACCATTTATCTTTTAATTTTCATTGCTTTAAATAGCCTTGTTTTGTTTTGAAAACGTTTGGTGGAAGCTTAGTTGGATAATCATTTTTTATAGTAAAGAGCGTTACCCACGTTTTCTGACAATCTAACAGGTGTGGTCTTTCCCCAGGCATCGCCCCCTCACTCCCTCCATGTTTTGTAAACCGGTCAGAATTCAGGTCTGGATCCGCGCCTGTGA
Source organism: Cassiopea xamachana (assembly GCA_900291935.2). Lineage (NCBI taxonomy): Eukaryota > Metazoa > Cnidaria > Scyphozoa > Rhizostomeae > Cassiopeidae > Cassiopea > Cassiopea xamachana. Next base: position 7,358,990 of record OLMO02000301.1, read on the forward strand.
TATATATTATGCTTTCAATGTTACATCGTAACATAAATGAACTTTGTAAAATGATTCTCCATAGGTTTCTATTATGCATTTTTCAAATAGAATAAAGTGCCCAAAAGTCTTTTCATGTGCACTCCTTTTTCTATAAGGATAAGGAAACTTGATGCTCAGGCTGGCTGTTCTCAATTTGTCCCAAATTTAGAGGCTGACTTGTTCCTAATTTTTCCTTAATTTTGTAGCGTGTTGGCAATTTAGAAATACAAGGATAACATGCAAGACAACAATGAATGCTTTAATTGATCGACAGCTCATAAGCCAAATCTTACATACGAGACAATTTCTTGCAAATCAATGTTCTTTATTCAAGACAGTTTATAAAGAATGATAAACAGACAATGCCAGCACATTGTCTGGTTTCGCTGGGGAACTCATTAGCGACAATCGAAGAAGAGAAGCGCCAGGGATATCATTTGCCCTCACACTAGCAGGGAAAAGACACTTCATGTCCATATGTAAGTCCAAACTAAATTTTTAAGGTGATTTACCCCCAGCCTTGTTTTTAATTTCCCTTTTAATTTTCTTTCAATTTTCAGGCTAGCATTTTTATAAAACTGTTCTAATAAAGAGTATCGTAGTTGGTAAACTTTGCAAAACAACACAATGTAGAAAAATTATTTTGTGCAATACATTGAAAAAGTCTATCTCAGACATAACAATAATAGAGTCGTTATCTATTAGAACTCAAGTGTATCGTATTAGGTCTCCCAACCAGACGTCCGTACCGAGAAACAACTTAATGTTTCTCAGGTACCAAAATGTAATTGTTCATCTTTCTTATTTTCCGCAGTGCATTTCTACATCTAGTTGAGTGAAAAGGTTATCAGTATGACAAACTCTACGAAAATTTGAATACACATTTGTAGATTTTTGACTGGAGGGAAAATTTTGTTGAAATTCAACAATAACATACTTCAAAGAAGCTAATGAATGAACCTTCACAAGCAAAAGAGGCATATACTAAACGCCAGTGATGAAGGAAACTTAAGCACTAAGAAAAGAAAGTAGATTCGGCATAGCTCGACAAGTTATAACTCAGAAAAAGTCTCGTGGAAAAGATCTCCTATTTAGCATTCCATTGTAGCTTGAGAAGTTTAACTTGAAATGTTATGTAACTCGAAAAGATATTGTGAATCTAAGGAAATCTCTGTGCCCAACGAAACAGAGGCCACAGAAATCCACAAAATCACCATGAACCACAAAAATAAGTCTATCAGTACGTGGACGTTCCACACAACCACATGGCATGAAAGTGGGACGCAGTTGGCATTCTGTATCTGGACTGCAGTTCATTTGAATTAGTATCCAAATATGAACACAATATTATTGAAGAATACTTAATGCTTATTACTTGAGCAAATCTTGTACTTGACTCACGATATTAGAGATAATTTGCAGCTGTAATTGAGAACAGTCGCTCAACTCTCCTTCCTTTAGGCACTATTTATATGGAGAAAAGCTAGCCTTACTAAGAAGGCTAGCCCTCTTTGCCAATGAAAACATTCATTGCTTTGATTTGAGGAGGGCTATCTCTCCTCCCACGTGTTGTGGGTTTGGTGAGAGCAAAAAGTATATAACGGTGTTATGGCCTAAAATGTTTGCATTGAGTTCTCTTCAAATACCGACACTAACTGTATTTATTCTAAACAATATCATCTTAAGGATCTTTGCAAAATACAAGAAGCAGATAACTATGAACGGTTGTCTTCATTGCTTCAACGGAAGTGCTTTAACTTCCGGTGTTGCCCTAAAAGCAGGATATCTGCCAAATCATGGACGTCATTTCCCTGAAATGTCCCTGATTTCCACCCTTTTGCTTTGATTTAATATAGACCTTGAGCAAATTCCACAAACAATGCTTATCATAATGCAAGTCTTTCTACGCAATTCTTAGTCTACTTGAGCATATATGCAAGCTTTACTTTCATTATGAAAAAGGTAAACCAATGCTTTACAATAATGAAGAACGTAATTGAACAGTTCTGAAAAAGAGCAATCATTTAATAATAAAAATAAGGAATTCATTTAAAGTTGAATGCAAAGCAGTATAGCTAATCCGAAGAATAGAGTAACCAATTCATGGCAACTATTTACAGAAACATAATATATTATGACTCAGCTAATTACATATGTTACAATTACAACTATCTCCATTCCATGATTTGATATGAACTTTTGAATGAGGTTATAGATTGGCTTGACTTCATCTCATTAGATATAGAGTTCCAAAGGATACTACCTGTGAAAATAATTGAGTTTGATCGGCTTAGAAAAATTTTAACCTTCGATAGCTGTATTAGATATTTTGTTCTGAGGTCGTGAGATACTTCCTTTCCTATAAACAGATCCAACATAAAAATCGGATTTTTGCAAATTAAAGATTTATAGACCTCATTCATTAGTTTATACAAGTTTTTTAAATGCTGTGCTTGTCAACAACGCCCCTTCCTCAACTTTGTTTTCCAGAATATACAGCTTCTTGTCTCAATGCCAATTTATGTATTAAAACCAAAAGGCACAAAAAGAAAACAAGCATAGCAAAATACTACATGATGAGACCATTAAAAGGAACGAAGCAGTTTATAACCTAAACATTACAAACTAAAAACTCTTTTCGTTTCTTTTCGAAAGAAATTATGGCCTCCTTCAGTCTCTCTACTTCTTTAATTGTACATTTGCACCCATGCGTTATTCTTTGTGCGTCAATAGCATATGTATGAGCTTTTGTTACATCTCCTGCAGCTTTCAGCATGAGACTCTCTAAATCACTCTTTTAATGTTTCCTGCAGCTTTCGTTACAGTGCCCATACACATTGTTTTTTTATTGGAAATTCTGAAGTAACTTAGTGCGCAGAAAACGAATCTGCAAGTATAAGTTTCGCCGCATGTTTAGATTTTGAGTTATTGTGAGATTTATCACACTTTTTCGTAGCACAGTACCGTGTAGTTGGGAATCTGGAATCTAGCCATTGTTGATGTCGTAGTGGCAACCCATATTCCATCTTTCTATACTGAAGCACTGAATGGATAGCATCTGCAAGCATTTAAGCCATCTATTTGCTTCCAAATTATAGCAATAGTGTTGGAGACCTAGATAAAGATCCACGTCACTTTGGAATGTAATAGTAGACAAGTATTGCAGTAGCTGGTCATGGGCCTAAGAGAGCCGTCACCGATTCAACGCTCTCACGTATTATACATATGCTGCAATATGAAGATGAAATTACAGAGAGACGGCTCCAGGGAATAATTATAGGGGATTCGATGCTGCACAGATTCTGATATTGAGCGAAGCGAGAGAACATTAATAGAGAAGTGCTTATCATGGATGCCTCCAGTTGTAAATAGAACGTACTTTGCTAGCATTTTCAAGCAATTTTGTTAGGTAATCTATGTATGGCTGTGTATGGGAATCTGGCCAGTCAAATACGCGGGTTCCCACTATGACGTCAAATCTCGCTTCGACCGAGTCTCCCAACTCCGTGGTGCTGTGCCACGAAAAATGGCGTAAATTGCCTAATTTTGCAACTTTACTAACTCGTAACTCAGCAATTGCGCCCCTGATTCAAATAATGTTTTGCTTTTCGTGTGTTAGTACATTCCTGTCTAGCGATTTATGTAATAAAAAAATAAGGTATACTGGCACTTGCACGCGTCGACTTTCCCCGTTCTTTTATCAGAAGCTTCTCTCTCTTTTCTTTCTGCAAGGTCAATTTTTCATCTACTGCGAGCTTTGCCAACTGAAATTCTCAACTCTTTGGATATTTTAATTGACTGAGTGGATAAATCATTTGGCATTAAGTCGTCATAGATCATTCTCAGAGTCATTAACGACACAACCTCTACATGTGGTTGTAACATACCTATATTTACATTAAATCCTCCTCTTTCAACACATCCTTGCCCATGAAATAATACTTGCATTTTCTTCATAACTTTGCTTAATATGGGATAATCGCTCAAGCCTCCAAACTTAGAGAAAAAGAATTTATCACGTCTGTTTTCCTATTTGTCAAAATTTAGAAATAGCTGACGGTTTTTCATTACGACCACCTCAAAATGTCGCTTGTACTCGCCAGCTATATATATGCATATATATATATATATATATATATATATATATATATATATATATATATATATATATATATATATATATATATATATATATATATATATATATATATATATATATATATATATATATATATATATATATATATATATATATATATATATATATATGCATATATATAGCTGGCGAGTCGTGCAGGACCTAATGCAAGGCTCTCAAAACTTTTGAGCTTCCAATCTAAGCTCTGCTCTCCAGATTTGGAAGCTCCACAAATAGCATGGAGACCGCATGATAAATTTGAGAGTAACTTACTCATGTCATTTTCTGTCCGATAGCTGTAATTCAGAGATAAGAGCCCGATTCACATGCGGCAATCCATAGAGACTTGCAGCAGCTTTTTAGATCCAATAAATTGATTGCCGAAATGAAACCCTGGAAAAGGTCTTGGTGTCATGCATGATCTATGAAGTAGAATCGAGGTAACGAGTACACACTGTGTTAACCATTGTCCCAAAAGATTACGACAAGATCCATTTGTCCCATCTGAATGACGGTGTTTGTACTTCCATCAAATAAAATTGTATAAAACTCAGGGTCTTTTACATTGTTTACCAATATAGAACGAAAATGTGGTGCAATGATATAATTAATGAAATATGCACGTTTTTCTTTTTGTAAGCAAAGTTTTTCAGCAATAGTTGTGTCAAGAAACATGCTCCTAAGGAGATCAACCAGCGCATCAATTAAAAAATAAGAATAACAGGACACCAAATTTTCAGGCACCGCCTAATATATGCATCTTTGGCTGCTTCCGGCACAACAAATTTATCTAACGCACTTGAACAAATAGATGTAGAAGATGAACCAGGTGAGTCAGCAGACTTTATAGGTAAAGGTGCAAACGTGGTATGGCTACTTTGAGTGAAAAAGAGCCAATCTCTCACAATGCTTTTCGCTTTTAGCATAACTTTCAATTGCTCTTTTACCCATTTAAGACAGTCCAATTTTGTATCGAGGAGTAAGACGCACTTTGCATTTAACACTGGTACGATCACCACCACAAAGCAACCATTCCTTGTAGGCCCTCATCCCTAACCACTGGTCATCAAAATAAGTTGAAGTATCATAGATCTAATAATTTGTTAGTAAATAAGTGTTTCAGAATGGCTGCTAAATCGCAATGAAAAATTAAAACTGTTTACCAAGTACTGCAAATGTCTGACAGACGCTGGCATGAAAGCCTTTGCATGAATTTATAAATGAGAATTCGTTTTGCTAGAAATACTTTTCTGTTTCGAATTAGAAGTATTTGGAAAACTTCGACATGCTTCCTACTCCTTTTTCGCCAATCTTTTTACGATATTGAGGAGAAATTAGGAGTTTCTTCGCCCAACTTATAAGAGGCTTTGCAGATTTCAGCTAAATTTACTGAGCGTTGAGGTCACTAAGCTATAGCAAAAAAGTCATCATAACAGAACTGCTTTTGGTATAGCAGAAAGGTAATTATGCCTATTCAAAACATGATGCATGCACGAAAGAACTTGAGAGAATTGATGATTTGACCATTTTTGTTATGATAAGATATCACAAACTAATTTATTAAGCAATATAACTACTGAAAAGAAATTCAATTTATGAACAATTTAGGAGAAAATTAGGTGAAAAGCAAAATATTCCAGAAATTTTAGGTTTTGTAGGACATTTAAGGATAGTTCTCTTTTTCTAGGATATTCTAGGATTTTTAGATGGACTGGGAACCCTGTTCGAATGTTCGAAGGTATGAAGAAAAGTTTTATGATTTCACTTGAGCCGTGTCCATACTACAAAGCTAGCCCAGGCTTGGGCTAGGCTCGGCCCAGATGTATGTTCTGTCCACACTAACAGAGTTAAAATTGCTAGCGTAGACACAAACCAAGTTCAACATTCTACCCAAGCACTTGTGCAAAGTATAAGCAGCAAACATGCCTGACTGATAGTTAAAATTTGGTGGAAGGGCAATTCCTAGATTTCAGCGTTTGCCACAGACTGTGCTAATAAGGCGCTGTTCAGCGTTGATGTTGAACTATTTCATCCTTCCAAATGCCTATAAATGCTCTACGGTCATCAGCTAATGCAAACATTCTCCTGATTCAAGAAACTCGAGTTAAAAAGAAGAAAGCTTCATGTTCCAAAGTTATCACAAGAATTATTATTTTCCTCCCACATTACTTCACACAATACGCCTAGGCGATTGCTGATCAAAACGGGGTTCGTTCCAACTTCCTCTCCACACTATACAAAACGGGTCTCGGCCTAAGCTGAGCCCTACCCAATACCTGGACCAAGTTAGCCTAGGCCAAGCCCTGGTTTTTCACATCCACACTAGCATGGGCCAGGCCCAGGTCTTCGAAAACTTGGGCCGAGCCTGAGCTAATTTGAGTAGTGTGGACACTGCTTTGGAGAAGCAAATAAGGCCTAGTTCATAAGGGAATAAAATCGTTCTGTTCCATCTTTGTTCCAATTTCTGGAACGGGCAAGTGGAATTTTCACACGGTATCGGAACGCTTGCGTACTAACTTTGGCTTGTGTTAGGTAAGAAACCACTAAGAAAGCTGCTCAGAATCAAACTCAAGCTTATAAACAGCATGTTCTAGCTCATGACTACACAAATAGTTGCAAATCTCAGTATCCTACAACAGACAGAAAATATCATTTATGAATATGCTTTCTATTTATCTGTTCAGAAGTGAACGGAACGTAACGATTGCGTACTGTTCCATCGTTCATATCACTTGTTTAGTCGTTCCATTTTTTGGCAGAGAACAGTTCTATTTGAAGTGTTCCCGTCTGAACGCAACCCTTTATGGTTCCACTTTTCAGAATAATACGAAGCGAAGTGGAACGATTGCGTTCCAGTGTCAACTGGGCCTTAGAGAATAGGATTTAAAGAGAGTTCTTGATTTATTACAGGTCCTCTTCTTTTTTAGTAAGTAATGCCGGGGAAAGGCCGTAGGGCCTATAACAATGCCCCGGCAAAGGAAAAACTGAGAAAATGAGGGGAAGTTTAAGTAGAAAGGGAGACAAGATCAAGTTTGTTGATATTAGATTTAAAAGATGACAAATTTTAGGATTCAGGAAAAGTAGTGGGTGGCAATGAGTTACACAGTTGAGAAGTTCTGGGAGTGAAAGATGATTTGTGGGTAGAGCTTCTAGTAGCTCGAACACGCCTCACTGGATCAGGAATAATATTCTTGATTTCCTGAGAGCAATGCCCGTGAAAATAGCGGTAGAAAATGGAAAGATCTGCAACGAGACGACGATAGGAGAGAGGCTGTAGAGAATTAGTGAGGTTTGGATTGTTGATGAGACGGATAGCTTTAGACTGGACTCTGTCAAGAAGATGGAGAGAAGATTTAGGAGCACCACCCTAGACATGAGAGCTATTAGAAATGCAGTTTGAGTGCATGTCTGTGTTTCAGTTTCAATGCTTTGATATTATAAATTCTTTTGAAAACTATTTATGATTCACGTTAAAGGTATGTGTCCATAGGACTACATTTTCCGCTCGAGAGGAAACTTTTCTTGAGCTCGTTTCCTCACCAGCGTATTGGAGAATTCTCCAATAGAGCTGCGTTCCCGTTGAGCTGTCTACTTTAGGAGGAAAACTAAGCTTTTCTTCTAAGAAAATCGTTGCTGTTCCGGTATCACGCAGTAAGTTTTCCTTTTTTTGAGCTTTTATACCATACACGTGCATAATGGCGTAAGCGTTGCTCCATCAAGTACCTATACAGAGAGACCTACATCACATAGATCAGTTAAGAATTCATCTCATTTGATGCTGTTGATATTCTTGACTTTGTAGTGGCGCTAACTCTTAAAACAGTTGAAGTTATTTGATAAATACATCCTTGTCTTTGTTCACCCAAACATGGGCCTTCGCTTTCAGCCATCTTAAAATTTGATACTTTCCTAGTGTTGCGCAATATTTACAATTCCTGCAATCTGATTGAATATCAAGGTGATAAGGAAAAGCTCACAAGCAAAAGTAAAAATTACCTGGGTCAGCGAAGTTTCTGCAGCCTTGCCCATGCCAGTCAAGAATGATCGAGAGAATTTTCCTCTCGAGCGGGAAATGCAGTCCTATGGACACCTACCTTAACAATACCAAAATTGGGCTCCATTTACATTGTTTGAATAATGTCACGTTTCTTATGCAATTATGCTTCGATGCTTCGAATGACTGCTTCGAAAAGAATTAGAAGATGTGATGTGAGAATCCCCTTACGTCAGTTGGGACCTCTTTCAGAATGCAGCAACTGGCATTCATTATTGGAGATATACAAATTCCCTGATTTTTCCCTGATTTTCTCCAGATTTAGTGGAATTCCCTGATTTGTCCTTAATACATTTTAAGCCTCCATGCATTTTCCTAATTTTCCCCTGATTTGGCAGACACCCTGTAAAGCCGCTTGCTTGTTGGTAAAGACTGCAAATACAGTGTGCCTTTCATTATGCTTCAAGTATGTCAACCGATATCAACGGCTTTGAGAGCCAAGCAGTTGAAGTTAAAGCAACTTGCAGAAGAAATGCGAAAACAGTTTCATAGTTTTCTTAATACAGTGCAATTGCGTTTGTGTGGCACACTGATTTACTAGCCATCCCAGGAGGGGTAGCCCTCTTCATTAGTTTCAAATGAGCCCTCCTAGGCAAGATCTAGGGTGTCTAATAGTGGAATCTCGCCTAAGAAGGTTAGACTTACTGACCAATAAATGAGAAATAATTTGCAACAGGATTTGACATGCAAGGTCATATCTCAACAAGGAGGGTTAGCGCTCCTTTTTATAAACAGTGCCTCATATTTTCACTGCTGGAACAAATTTTCAGGTCCCGAGTTACTTCGATTAAGTGGGATCTACTGTTAGTTGAAATTTCAGATACTACTCACAACAAGATGCCTCATCACTCCAATCCCCACAATCGTTGTCATCATCACAAGTCCATCGGCGTGGCACACATCGTCCATTATCGCAGCTGAACTGAGATGCCGTACAATTGTGCATAATTTTTGAGCAATTACTCTCATCGCTACCATCAGCACAATCCCTCTCATTATCACACTTCCAAGATAGAGGTATGCACCTGTTTGTTCCACATGTAAAGCTACCTGGACTACATGTAATTGCCTCTAAATGGAAGATTATAAGAGTTGCAGATAAATGATATGTTGAATTCAAAACAACTAGTAATAAAATGCAAAACTGCAGAGATGATTAAATTCTTAACTAAAATTTCACTCTAAATGGCAATACATAGAACCACTTACACAATTCTTCCTAAATAAACTTTTTGCCTTGCTCAGGCTTCAGCGTTAAATTTGACATGATAATATATTAGTATCATCAGCAAATAAGTTAGTAAAATTAGAGTTCAGAGGAAATGGTTGGAGATACAAATTATTCATAGATGCACATTAAAACTTTACAGTTGAGGAAATGAATCTTGCAACTGGAACTAAAGTGCTGCACACCACTACTTGAAACAAAAATGGGGAAAACGAACGGCAATAACAATGGTCTATGTTGGAGTGCATTGCCAATTGGGACCATTGCTTGGCCATTAAGGGTGTGAACAATACTGTAATGATTCAAGTTAAGTAGTCCATATAATATATAAAGAGTTTATGAGTAAAGAACTATATTATATTGTTATTAAACGTACTATATTTATACTATAGTCTTAACAAGAGTGATGGTTAGAGCATCCGCCTTACAACCGGAAGGTCGTGAGCCCAGGCTGAGTCATACAAAAGACTTTAAAAATAGTACTCACTGCGTTCTAGTCTGGCGCTCGGTATATCAGAATTGAGTTGGAAAGTTAAGCATAGAGAGCTACCAGTGGACCAGCTCCCCGCTGTAACTTTCACTTCATTAGGAGAGGTTTGGCCTAGGGCTACTGCCAATAGAGATAGGCGCCACTATTTGCACCATTGGCGTGGGAGGAACTTCGATTGTTTTTATATTCAAACTAAAGCTACGACTTGTTCATTCCTCTGTATCTGCCCTGCTCAATTTTTAGCAACTAGAAATTTCCAAGAGTACTATTTTGCTGACCAAAAAGGGAAGGGTCCCACAATTTTCGCATTCAAAAGAAAGCTGAAAAAAAAACTTGCTACGCAAGCAATTATTCTGAAAGATACGTTCCCTAGATAAAGCAGGGTTTCTCAATGGCAACTTTTAAGTACCTAATTGCNCTGTCCCCTATGCTAATTGATTTTTGAAAATTTTTCCAACCACTCTGCTCTTATTGGAATCCCCACCCGCTTATTAGTTTTTCCTCAAAAACTTTTCGAAACATGTTCGAAACAGATGTTTTGAACAAAATCTTCTTGTCTGTTAGCAATATTGTTGTGCTGTTTGCACTCTAACAACCATAGAAGCTTAATTTATAAACATAAAGTGCTTCATAGCAGTGTCATCTTGGGCAGCGTTTCTACTGGACACCTCCATTTGGGCCTTGCATTTCCAAGAGACTGGTTCCATTGGCACAGATGCTCGAAAATTGCGTAGGAGACATCTGCCCAGCAAGTGTGCAAAAAACCAAAAGAAGAACAGAAGAAGCTCGCCAACCACTTTGCTGCGAAATTTTTCACTTCTTATCCGGATCCATTTGGAACCGTTCCACTCGTTTCCACGAGTACGATTTAAATCGGGACCTAATTCGAAAGTAGACCAAGTTGACCAAATAGCAGTCCCAAATGGAACCTTTCCAAGCAGCCCCATGAAAGCATGAGGCCTATCCGTGCCAGGAATGACACAGCTCCACATGAAATCGGTGCCGTGAAGACACTGCTTTAGATTTCAAAGCATTTTTTCTACCCCTGCACTTATTCCGATCCCTTTGCTTATTAAATTATTCTAATGCCTCAACTCGCCCCCCTCCCGCTTATTCCCGCCCAGCCGGCAGTGTTTTTGGTATTGTAATGTATTCATACATTTTGTTTGCTATTTATGTATGCTGTAAGGGATTTGTTGGCAAATACTAAGGAAATTAAAAACTAATCTGATGATCTGAATTTGAGCATGAATGATGGAAAGCTAATTTTAGTACATACGGCAAGCTGTTGCACTTTCATCACTTCCATCTTCACAATCCCTATCACCATCACAACGCCATCTTTCCCTGATACATCTACCATTTGCACATTGAAATAAGTCTTGCGCACAAATTCTAGTAGGCTTCGCTGATCCTCTCTCTGTAATTGAAGTTATTCCAGATGTGAATTAGATAGTATAATCTACTTTTAAAGCTAAGGAATGGATTTAAAACCATGGAGTTAATGTAGATGTCCCCAAACTTTTCAGCCCGAGGGCCATGTCTACTAATAAGCAGCAAGCTGCAGCTTATTAGTAGACAATACAAAGACCTGAAGGGCGGGAAGAGAAAGCCTCAAGGGTCACATCCAGCCCGTGAGTCGCAGTATGGAGACCCCTGGGCTATTGGATTAGGCTTTGGAAAAGAATTGCCAACAAAATGGTGCATCTGTGTTTAATTTTTAGAACTTGCTAAGTAATAGATTGGTTCGAATAACACAGAAAAAATAGTTAGCAAGTATGATTCTGGAGGTCCTTACTGACTCAATTAAGAGTTGGTTCAAGTGATCTTAGAAAGCATAAGCGTAGGCAAAATGTTTGAGAGACAATTGCCCAATTGTGCCCATTAAATGACAATGTATGCTGAAATGAGCTTCTGCTCACTTTGTGTTGCTGTGTCATGCCTATGCTACTCACAAAACTCTATCCCTTGGCAGATTTAATCGAATTTCTGGTCTTATTGAAGAGACACCCGTTCCTTATGAGCAAACGATTCGCTTGAGGTGCTTCTTTCTGCGAGTGAATATTTTCCAGACCCTAGTAACAAAGATATAAAGTTGAACCTTGATAAGTCGAACTGTTCAATTAGAAATTGTTCGACTAAACAAGGCTTCGAAATATCGAGGTTTACATTCCTGGAGGTTGAATTTTGTTTCCAAATTCCCTCAGAGTACAATGCGTCAAGGGTTCATTCAAGTAGAACTAAAATCNCACTATAACCTATTTTGGCCGTAGTAGCACATTTTGATCAATTAAAGCCGAATTTTGGGGTTGCCCTAAGTCCATTAAATTCATTAGATTCTTTCGCAAATCCATGTGGTAATGACACAATTTCATGAAATTTCCAAGTTATTTTAATTTGATGATCGAGTTCAAATTTAATCCAAAAAGAAATTAGGTGCAAGAGTTGTGTGCCACTGCATTGTACTTGACCAATATTAGATCCCAGTTCCCCAGTTTTTCGAAAATTTTATTTCTCTTTCATTAGTCAATGACTTTTTAAATGAGCTCTCAACCACAGTTTTGGATCATCTAATTCATTAAATGCCTAAATTTCCTCCAAACCATTGTTTAGGTTCACTGTGCAGAGCTGCCAAATGTCCCTAAATGCCCTCATTGGCCATTTGACAAAGGAAAGCTTGTAAAACTATATGCTATTTTCTGAAAGCAGTCCCTCAAGAAGCACATGCTCAATTAAAGTGAAAGGGCAAGCAATAAATTAGAACGACGGAGATGGAATGCAAGTCCCGTGCTAATTGAAAAATTTTCACGACACCCGTTGAAACTCCAAACTTTTGAAGGTTGTGGGGATTTTATAATGATTTTAACAACAGATCGGGGTCTTTAGTATTTACCTGTTAAGATAAATTGATGAAAACTTAATCAAAATTGCTAGCAGGAAATTTTCGACTGCATGTTCTTTGAGTTTACTGATTTTCTTAGACTCAAGAGGAGTTGTTTGTTGATAGGAGTTACCAACTTGCTCGACTTATCGAGTTATCCCGAGCTCGACTTATCCAGGGCATTTTCTGTACACAACGGACACCAAAACCAAGGTAAGTGAGAAAAGTTCAAGATCGGAGGAGTTCAGCTTAACCGGTAGACGACTTATCGAGGTTTAACTGTACTTTTGGTGTTAAGTTCACAGGTTCCACAATGCAAGAGACAAGAAAGACAAATGCTCTCAAGCTATGCTCTATTATGTCTAAATGATAGGNGATAGGTAAATCCAAATCTATATCAAGGGGAAGGGGGTACAAGCCGTACGACCAAATACAAGCTTTTAAGGGCTACAGCAACAGTCTTGTGGGCACTGGTGTTGTAAGCATAAGCAACTACAGTCACAGACGAGCTCCAGTCGTTTCTTCACTGGGAAAAACTACTGAAAACATGTTTAAACGGTGTGATTTTGTTTTTCTATTAATCCATCACAGTATGGGTCATATGCAATGGGTCTAGATTTGTATTTGCCAATGACTTCGCAGGCTACATACAACAAATGACTTAAAAGATTTCAAAAAGACTCAAAGCTCAGCGATAGTGAGGGCCATCATATAGCGATGGAGATGGTTGAGATAAAGTAATTGGATGGAAAACTTTGTATCACTTGTTGAGATGGTCCGTGCAAATGCTTGTTATATTTGAACATTTCAGGAAAAGGACCCAGTATAACCCATTGTCCAGAAAATAAATAGCTGGGAACAGGGGATATTTCCAGACAACTTGGTGAAGCAACAAATGAGAAGAGGCCCATGCTCATATAGAGAACAAATGAATATATAGAAGCTGAATATCCACACAAACAAGGGTTGCATAGCAAAAGATTCCTTCTATGGTTAGAACGTGTGAGGGTGAGGTCTGAGGGTCTTCCCATCAAGAAAAGTGTAAGAAAACCAATTTCAGAAACATAGTAAAATGCACCTTTGTAAGACAGGAGATGCGCTAAAATTTCGTTTGACTGCCATTAGAAAAAATTAAAGCACTTTACATGGGTGAAAAGAGTACATTGTTTCTGGAATACGAGACTAATAGAAGCATCTTGTATCCCAATTAAGAAAACTTATATGCTCTCGATTTCTCTTTTCTAACAGATTTATCATCTGGCTCTTTATTGCGATATCGGATCCGCTACATAAACAGGGTTCATGTTGAATACGTGAATCAAAATTCCCCGATTATTCTGTGACTGATAGTTAAAAACACCAACTGTTCCCTTGACCCCTATTTCTCATGTTTACAGATTTAGGTAAATAAAATGAAGCCTTGTAGATAGGTAATGCNCAAAGTGGTTCCATTTGTTGTCAGTAAATAAAGTGTGTACCTCTTTTCATAGTAATATAGCAAGTTATATTATATATATATATATAATATAATATAAACAAGCCTTGGACTAACCCTGAACTTTTAACTATTTAATTCCCCTTTTCCTTGTTCACTTACTTCCACTGTTTTTGTTTCATTTTGTGTTACGCTCTATACAAGCAAGCCAATTTTACACTGCCATGTACTTGAGAGGTGTATTATTGTATTTAGTTAATGATATATTCGAATGAGAAGTTTAAAAAAAAATATTTATATATATATATATATATATATATATAT
>OLMO02000301.1:7380242-7409598 GCA_900291935.2 Cassiopea xamachana
TTAAGTATATATCGGACCCCATGTTTACTCAATTTGGATTTACAACAAGCACCCTTTCTCCTTTACATTGGTTTCAGTTTGCAGACAATGCAGCGGTAGTTGCTGGACATGAACAAGAAAACCAAACACTCTTAAATCATTTCACAAGATGGTGTCCCTTGGCAAGCATGTTAATCAGAGTTGATGTGTCTCTTTCGGAATCAAGAAATCTTCTACTTCATCTATCCAATTTCTTCCAAAACTGATCATTAACAGAAGTGGTCCCTATCGTCAATTTAGGTGAATCATTCAAGTACCTAGGACGCTATTTTAATTTTTCAATGGACAATAGCAAACACATGTCAATTCTTTTAGAAACTACAAATGATTTGATGACTAAAATTGACCAGCTCCCTTGCCACCCCAACCCCCAACTACAAGCTATCGTTGTATCATCGTTTTATTCTTTCTAAGATTGCATGGCACCTAACAATTGCTGACCTCAGCAATACATGGGTAGTGCAAAATCTGGACACAATAGTGGCAAAATTCGTGCGTCATTGGCTCGAATTGCCCATTAGTGCTACTCTGAGCCAATTAATTATTAGCAAATCTAATTATGGTCTGAGTCTTATTCTTCCTTCAACAAAATTCATTCAATGCCAAACAACTATACGAAATGCTCTAAAATCCTCTCCCAACCCCGATATCAGACATCTATGGCAAGATTCCAGTCAGTATACAAATGTACAGTATGATCACTACAAAAATACAAAACAAGTTTTAAAAGCCATTCAACAGCAACACCAAGGTCGCCTTGAATACGAATTGACATCCCAAGGCTTCATTGTTTCATCAATAATCAAATTTGCATCTCCAAAAGTAACTAGCTTTTGGTCCACTGTTCAACAAAGTATGCCCAAGAACATTTTCAATTTCTCCTTGAAATACTTAACCAACACTTTAGCAACCCGCAAGAACCTCTTTAAATGGTCTATTGGACAGTCGTCTGCATGCTCCTTTTGTCTTCAGTCCGACACACTACAACACATCGTTTCCAGTTGTAAGTCATACCTCAATCAGGGTAGATATACTTGGAGGCATGATTCAGTCCTTAACTTTATAGCCAACTCGCTATCAGCGCTCCCAAGTTGCTCCATATACGCTGATCTTCCTGCTTTTCTGCCCCCTTCTCTGGTTACAGGTGATTCTCTTCGGCCTGACCTTCTTTTGATCACCAATAACAAACCTCTGTACATCCTTGAGCTTACCATAGGATTTGAAACTAACATTAAGGTCAATAGCGATCGCAAAGCTCTAAAATACAATCCTCTTCTTCATTCATTATGTTCAACATATCGTCAAATAAATTTCATTAACTTATCCTTAGGTGCTCTTGGCACTGTAGGATCCTCCCCAGACTCTTTCAGTGAACTACTTAAGGCAGTTGATTGTGACAGCAAACCGCAAAAAGCTATCCTGTCGAGGATCATGAACATCACCATAAGATGCACATATTACTTATTCTGTTGTCGCAATAAGCCATGGACAAGTCCAAAATTACACGGCACATGAATATGGACTATCTCGGTAATTAACTAGACTTTTCTTTTCTAATACGCTTGATTTTTGTTTTGTTTGTTTTTTTTTTATTTTTGTACCACTGTGACAGCCAATCGTACATTGCCTTATATAGTGAGATGTATAATTGTAATTAGTTGATATATTGTTGAAATGAAAGTTTGAAAAAAAAACTTTTTATGTACTATATGTACTCAACTATATTGTTTTTTTCTTCATACTTCATGGCTTTGCTGCCTTTTTAACGTGTTTTAGAAATTTGCTCTTCTGGAGACAAGCTGAGATTTTGAGGTTACATGATGAGACCGTGAGATTTGATTGGAAACTGTGAGTCTCACGTGTAAATGGTTAGCGTTGGAAGGTCTGCAGAGAAAGCAGTAAATGCTGTCATATTGAGATTACTAAAAGCAAGCAAAACAGTGCACAAATGGGTCGCATATGGAACTATGCAGGAGAATCAGAAGGCTGGGCTTTTTTACTGCAGACCAACTGGTAACTATTAGAGATGTATTGAATGTTCAGCAACTGAAAACAAAGAGATATAAGTATTGTACATGAGAGCCAACCCAATGAAAGAGAAGGGATACCAGAAACACCTAAAGTTCCTATGGGATGAATACTACCCTGGGATATGATTGCATGACATCTAGAAGAATAAGTAAGGAATATCAAGAAAAAAAGTGTAATAAGTGAATTTGACTGGAAAATAATAGAAGCAAACTTTGATATGCACCCAGTAATGCAGGAGGATACCTACCACATCACACAAGAGCACCTTAACAGTGAAAGTCAGACAGATGAGATACATATTGAGATACCAAGTATTAGGGAGTCTGCTAGTCCTCAACATGAAACTGATATAGATCATATTGGCCCAGCATAAATGCTGCTATAGAAGAAAGAGAATACAGAAGTACAATAAATAATTCACCATCTGAAAGCCTACTCAAGGTTATCTGTGGACCTGTGGACAGTGAATGTAATGTACTATTCCAGGGCTTATCAAACTATGGGTCGCGACCCCAGAAGGGGTCGCATAATACAATTTTGGGGTCGCGTAACACTAGTACGAAGTTGTTGCATGGTCATAATAAATTATTTCGATGCTTTTAACATCAAGCTAATAGGCTATCCGCTTCCATGAAATGTGTTTTTGAGGATTAACTGCACCTGCTGTTTTGAAAAATCGAACAATAGCGTGTAACCAGTCATAACAATTGATGTATTGTTACGCCATTATTGCAGTGACATGCTGACTAAAACTAACTTAATTGCTCGCATTACGATGTCAGAGTAGCCTAGTTTTTGATAGAAGCTTTTTAACTACGCCACTCTCGCTGATAGCACTTAAACCTAACTATTCCGAGACCATAGAAGGACTTTAGAGTTAGACTAAAGTTTTAAGCAGTTACAAGATTGATTTCACTATGGACCAGTGGTTAGGATTAGCAGATTCAATGTAAAAATGTGGTAACAATGCAAGCACAAAGAAAACAGATGATAAATCAAAAAGAGAAAGGAAATATGATGACTCATTTTTGCAATATGGATTTACTTGTAGTTGTGAGGACGGAGTGGAAAAACCTCTTTGCTTAATTTGCAATGAAGCTTTGTCTGCGGAAAGCTTGAAGCCCTCTAAGTTAAAAAGGCATCTTAACACTAAACATGCGGAATCTTTGGACAAGCCAATACAGTATTTTGAAAGACTTCTCAAGTTTTCAAAGAAGCAGAAGCAGTTCAGAGAAAATCTTTTCACTGTAAATGAGAGATATATGCGTGCTTCCTATGAAGCCAGTTATTTGATAGCAAAATCAACCAAACCTTTCTCGGTTGGTGAAAATCTCGTTTTACCTGCAGCTGTTAAAATGTCAGAAATCGTACACGGAAAAAAGTATGGTGACGAAATTCATAAAATACCCTTATCCAATGACACTGTTGCTAGAAGAATTGCTGAAATTAGTGACGACCAATTGCAGCAGCTAATCACTCGCCTGAAGAAAAGTCAAAAGTTTGCAATTCAGCTTGACGAAACGACAGACGTATCAAAAAATGCACAACTGCTACTTTACGTGCGGTATGTACATGAAGAAAACGTTGAAGAAGAAGTGCTATTTTGTCAATCTTTAAAAAGTCACACCAAAGGTGAAGATATCTTCTTTAAAGTCGATGAATTTTTTACGACTGCAGGTTTACAATGGGAAAATTGCATTGGAGTTTGTACAGACGGCGCAGGGGCAATGATGGGCAAGCATGCTGGGTTTGTCACAAAAGTGAAAGAACATGTAACTCCGGAACGCGTTACGTTTACTCATTGTATGATGCAAAGGGAGGCACTCGCAGCCAAACATATGTCATTTGATCTCCACACTGTTCTTCGAGATGTTGTCAAAATAATCAACTATATTAAAAATAACGCTCTCAACAGTCGCTTATTTGCAAATCTTTGCAAAGAACAAGATTCAAATTATACAAGCTTACTCATGCATGCGAAAATTAGGTGGCTATCGAGAGGCTACAGTTTACAAAGGCTATTACAGTTGAAGGATGAACTTGTCATGTTCTTGACAGAACAGAAGTCTGCTTTTGCCGAACTTTTTCTCAGTGATGATTGGGTTCTTAAGCTATGCTATTTGTCTGACATTTTCGGTAAATTGAATGATTTCAACATATCTCTTCAAGGAAAAAAATGCAATATTTTTACTTTTAAAGATAGAATTGAAACTTTCATTAAAAAGCTTACTATATGGAAAAATAGGACAGAAGATGGTAATTTGGAAATGTTTGCTGCTACGGATAATTATTTAACTGAAAAAAACTTGTCCAATCTCATGATTGTCAAGGTCATATTTGATCATTTGAAAAGCCTTCAAACACACTTTCGAAAGTACTTTCCTACGGACATTGATCCAGGAAATGAAAGTTGGATTCGTGAACCATTTGTAAGGCAATTGTCAGATGTCACATACCTGTCATTAAAAGCCCAGGAAGAGTTTGCAGATTTATCTAGCGACAAAAGTTTGGAACTTCTATTTTCAAAACAGACTTTATGTGATTTTTGGATAAGGACAAGAAATGAGTACCCAACCCTTTCTGAGCTAGCCCTTGACAAACTCTTGCCCTTTTGCACTACATATTTATGTGAAGCGGCATTCTCAAAACTTACAGCCATTAAGTCAAAAAACCGACCCTCTTTGGAAACTGTTGAAGATGCTCTTCGCCCCGCATTGTCTTGTATCATTCCACGAATGGATCACTTGTGCAAGAAACACCAAGCACATCCATCCCATTAAATGTGGTTGAACAAAGTTTTTGTCATTCTTTTGTGTTTGCATTGTTTTGTTATAAGCTAACTGCCAGAAGTCACACGTCTTAAAAGACAAACATTTCTCATGTAATTCGCAGTGGAAGGTAACGTTTTAATGTCATTAATGTGAATGTGCCCATAATGGGGACGCGTAGAAATATCTTTTTCAAAATGGGGTCGCAGAACAAAAAAGTTTGAGAAGCCCTATACTATACAACAGCAATAACCACTTTGGAGCACCAAAGAAAGCTACACGAGATCAAAAGGAATACCCAATTTAGGGAGAATCAGAGTGGCAAGAACGATATGAGAATAGAATTAAAGCTATTAGAAGGGAACTATCTTATTCTTACATCTTGATTGAGTGCAATGAAAAGCAGCATTTACACCATGGCAAGAAAAACAACATGGACCGGCAACAACCAAAAAATGATAGCACTTTGAAAGACGTACAAATTATTCAAGAAAGAAGGTACATAAATAGGCTGTTTACTAATACCCCCAAAAATGTTAAACACTCTATGAAAGGACAAGGAATAGGCAACTTTCACATGTCACATGACCATTGCATAATTTAACTACTGATTGGTTGATCCTCAATTGGAGGGCAAGTGTCAGGAAAACATTGCTTGGTGTTGTGAGCTGTGTGTTGTGGATGGTGAACAGCATTTATTTATCATTGCTTTGATTGTTTTGTTTGTTTTGTGTCATATACAATGTTAGTCAAAAAGCTGGACAGTGTTATTGGTAGGAATACGATGATATTTGCGAGGAAGAATGGTATGTTGTTGTCAGTTGATCGAGCGTTACCACTGATGAGTTAAGGCTGAAGACTACTTCTTCCATCAACTCAAGAAAGACAATCAAAATGGGATTTCACAGGTGAAACTGTCTGTTCTATCTTTATGCCAAACAGATCTAACTCAGGAGCACGAAGAACAAGAAGACAGAAGCAAGATTATGACAAAAAGAACCGAACATTTAATGCAGTTGATATCAAAGGTACATTTCACGTATTTAGGCCTAAAAATCTTCGGAATGTACAAAGCTCTATTTTTGGAGCTCAGTGTTGAAACAATAGAAAAGGGTTGAGGTGTGTAACTACTTGAGTATTTGGCTTGTAAAACTGGATTGTACAGTACACGCATAGTTTTTGGCGCTCCAGAAATATTCCCTGGCTTAGCTTCAGCGTGCGGCTTACAAGAAATGCACCCTGTGTTTTGATGCTCTCATCTACGTTCATCCTCCTAACAATTGAATCGTTAGTTGCTCGTTAGTTAATGGTTTATGTTTTTCTCATTATTTCTATTATGTCTTGATTTTGTACAGTCTTTGTTACGTACTATACCTGAGTAGAACTATGAAGGGGTTCTAGATTTTTTTAGACATTGGGGCAGATACTGTTGCACATGTATTTTATATGTAGCACACTTCTATGTGATTTACAAAGTTGTAAATAGGTGACTTCCCATTGTTTCCATTTTTTGTGTTTATATTTGATGTGTGCTCACCTGTGTAGTCAAAAACGCTATGTTTACGCTTACATAGTACTGAGGAAAACGGATATTGCGTTAAGCAATATGCCTTGAACTTGTTGTGCAGTTGGTTGTGCGAACAGAAAAACTGGAGACGAAAAATATGTATGTGTATAGAAACAATATAAATGTAAAAATAAGAAGAAAAGGGTAGTCCCAGCAATGAGTGGTAATAGGCACAAGGTCGACAGAGTATGGTGCGGTATTATTTGAAGTGCGTATGCGTGTATACGTGTGCCTGAGCATGCATATATGTGTGTAGAAGGAAATAAGCATTTTGTTACGATTCATCAGCTATCAACCTGTAATCAGCGTTTCGGGGGTTTCATGACAGTACGCTATTGATTGCAGGCCCCCCAACATCCAAATTAGGATACTATCGTACCTGGAGAGGAGCAGAGGTGTGTTAGTTGTGAAAGTGGAAAAACATACAATAATTCCAGTTGTTAGTAATAACTGGAGGTGATAGAGATATGGCAATAATAATCATCATATCTTACCAATCATATTGTGTGTATATAAAGTCGATGTTAGTCAGTCATATTGAAATGTATAAGGGTGTCTTTTATGTTTTTATTCCTCGTAAAAGCCACTACTGGTTTTATGGAGAATAAATCCTGTAGTTCATCATCCTCCTGGATAAGTTGCCAGTAATCGTGTAGTGTTTTACCAACTTGGGATGTATTTGAATTGTAGGGAACAACAAAAGGTAATTTAATCATAGGGGAGTGATGGTAGTATTGTAATAAGTTGTTACGTGACAGTGAATGTACCTTAGCAAAGATTTCACTAATAAGACCAATGTTATAACCACGTTTAATGAGTGTGGCCTGTAGATACTCTAAATGGTGAGCGAAATCATCATCATTAGAGAACATCTTGCTTCCGGTTTGTCCTCAGTATTTATAAGACACTGATCATAAAATGAGTTTTTACCACGATCAGCTTGAATATTTATTAGAGTGACTAAAATGAATGTGGTTGAGTCAAAGGGCCTAACTTAATCCTTGCTTTTATAACTTACCCATATACTGCCTGTAGTAAATCAGGCATGCAACTAGAGGGGGAGGTTCTAGGGGTCTAGGCCAATGCTCTTCTAAGCCAATGAACAAAAGTGCCATTTTTGTAGTGCCCTCTATATACCATAAAAGGCATTTTCCCAAGATGAAAGAGGCTTGATTCGGAAAATTTTCTGGTGGCTTTGCCCTCCGGCCCCCCTCTCCCCCCTGCCACAATAAGAATTATCAATAAGAATTATTGGTCTTCAGAGCAGCGATATCAATAAAAATCCCACAGTATTTCCTCCACTAATGAACTACTTACTAGAGAAGCATCAGGTCAAATTGGAACAGACATGGATTATTAAGATAGGTTTCAATGTACTGAGTCAGCAAACTTAAGAAACATTCCTATGAGGACTTGTTTTCCTTTTGTAACTATAGATGAATGCTGAATATAGTATTTTTCCTACTTCCCAAAATTGCGTTTTATGATGCTCTGAAAGGTCTAACTTCAAAATATTTTTCCTTGCTCCACGCATGTGTTCATAGCGCTCCTTTGTTCCTTAGCTTATGGTTACTGCAGTTGTAAATTTTGCACACATTTAGAAAGATAAATTAGTTTTTGCTTACAGCTAACTTATTTGGGTGCTTCCATTTTTGTACTGTACCATGACATTTCATAGTCAATAATTCTCTTTCAGCAATGGTGCCCATAGTGGCTGTGAGTAAGTTAGCAATAAACGTAGTTGTTGATAAAGGGGGCACTATCAAGTTGTTGGCCGCTACTGCTAGGTTGCTTCTGCTATTCCTCTACTGTATTGATTCCATGTTCATATTAGTTGTAAGAACCATTGCACAACATGATTAGCATAGTCTTTTCTAGTGTTCTAGAGGTTATACTTCTGAAACATGTTTTGCCTGACGGCTTAGCAGCTGGGAAGTTTCCATTGCTGCTCTACTTTGTTCCTTCTATGCGCAATTGAAATAGATAAAAAACTAGTATGAAACATATTATTAGCTTCGAACAGCGTTCAGTCTCTGCGAAAAAACTTCTCGACAACGTCCCAGAACCTCTTGGAAAACTCCTGGAATTTCATTGCAAAATTCAAGTGGTCACTCTGATAACAGATGAGGTCCTAGACAATGTTGTGAGGAAGACGGCGAATAGCAAGCCTGGTATAGACATGCCTTCAGGGGTTTTGATTCAAAGATTGAAAAGCATTACAAAAATGTATAAGGAATAGATGTGGAAGTTACTTAATAGTGAGATAGAACCCCAAATTGTCCATTAACATCCAAAACATAACTATTGCCGAAGAACAAAGCAACCAAGCAGGCACAGAACTACAAACAGATAGCCCTCCATAAGACCATGTACAAAATATATACAGCTATCCTGGCAGAGTTGATAAGGCAGCATTGTCAATAGAACAACAGAAGTGCATGCAGCAGGAAAGAGGGGGCGTTGAGGATGTACAAACCAGGTAATGATAAATAAAGTTGTACATGTTGAAGTAACCAGTAAATGGAGGAACTTAGTTAAAGCCTGGCTAGACTATAAAAAGGCGTTTGATAGTTTACTGCGCACTTAGATGGTTAGAATAAGTAGAAGCTTGGATAATGAGAGGCTTAGAACTTGCAAAAGTACCAAAAAATCATAAACTAATGGTAAAATGGAGAACACTTGTATTTGTACAGTGAAACTTCAAGAGTAAGAACATGATTTTTGAATTATCTTAGAAGGACTATACAGGGGGATACATTGAGTCTTCTACTATTTGTAATTTCTGTCAATCCGCTATCACGTTTACTAGAAAAGCATGAAAGTTATAATCAGGAAAAGTTAATAGAACTAAGACTATTTGTCACCTTATCTTTGTTGATGACTTGAAACTATATGCTCCAAACATTGAAAAAATGAAAGAAATGCTAGATAGTAGCACAAACTTCTCGAATGATATAGGGATGAATTGTGGAGTAGCCAAATGTGAATACTGATAAGTGGAAAGAAGCAAGCAGATGTCAGAAAGTGAGAATCAAAACGTAGGAGGCGTGTAGATAGAGCAAATAAAATAATGAGACAACTACATACCTTAGTGTTGATGAATCAGGGAGAATAGATGGACCATTGAACAAGGGTAAAATTCGGCATGAGTACTAATCAAGAGTGCAAAAGATCTGGAAATCAGTTTAATAGCCACATCAAAGCAATGGCACAAAATGCATATGCTGTGGCACTAGTGACTCTGAAAGTAGGAGTTCTAAAGTGGACAAAGGAGGAAATTAGAGAATTAGATGTAGCAACAAGAAAACTATTCACACTACCTGATTGTTCCATAGAGCAGGAGACGTTGACAGGTTATATGGGTATAGGAGTAAAGAAGGAAGGGCATTAGGGAGCATAACAATCTTATATGAGATAAGAATAGTAGGTATAATGAGACATTTTCAACAACCTGAAGATCAGCATAGTTTACTGTTTGAACATTAATGAAGGAAAATGAATAAGATACAATAATAAGACTGGGAAAAGAGTTTGTAGAATCCAGAGAGACATATATATTATATATATATATATATATATATATATANCAACAAGAAAACTATTCACACTACCTGATTTGTTCCATAGAGCAGGAGACGTTGACAGGTTATATGGGCATAGGAGTAAAGAAGGAAGGGCATTAGGGAGCATAACAATCTTATATGAGATAAGAATAGTAGGTATAATGAGACATTTTCAACAACCTGAAGATCAGCATAGTTTACTGTTTGAACATTAATGAAGGAACATGAATAAGATACTAATAATAAGACTGGGAAAAGAGTTTGTAGAATCCAGAGAGACATATATATATATATATATATATATATATATATATATATATATATATATATATATATATATATATATATATATATATATATATATATATATATATATATATATATATATATATATATATATATATATATATATATATATATATATATATATATATATATATGTATATATATATATATATATATATGTATATATATATATATACATACACATGTATTTATATATATATATATTTATATATTTAAAATATATATTTACATCTCTATATGGTAGTTAATTTTGAAAAGCTACCTTCTCTAACTAACAACTTGATAATTCCCTTCAATGACCATTATAAGCAGGTTTAACTTAACATGCAATAGGCAGCTCGTATCAATACATGTTTTAGATAGACACAATGGAGTTAATGTAAAATCTCAAATTATCATTGCTATCTTAAATTGGAAATTGCAACTCCCCTTATAAACTCTACTGTTGCTTGTGCTCTTGGAGAAATACGCCGGAAACAAGTATTTTCGGTAATAAGTAGAACATAATTTATTTTGGCCTATCTTTAGGCTAGGCATACAATATGCAGCTTGAATGCAGTCTTGGAATAGATATAGGTACGATTGGATGTATCTCAGAATATAAAATTGACGTTGTTAATTTGTTGGCAATTGAAATTGACCTATTGTTGCTTGTGCTCTTGCAAAATAGAGTGGAAGCAAAGGTTTTCAGTATTAAGTGATTCATTGGTACGTCTCAATGCTGTTTAGGCACGTATTATGCTTGGGCCCATTTGTTTGTACCAACGGGCCTCTGGATTGGATTGTTGAGCCTGGCTTAGTATGTAGTTTTGTGCCTTTTGGATTGTGTGTGTGTTTGTTTGTGTGAGTGTTTCAGTTTCTGTTTGCAGTTTATGCGTATGGTTCAGTGTGGGTATTGTTGAGTGTGTATTTACGTCAGTGTCTGTTTCTGTTTCTGTTTTTTCCAGTTTGTCTTTCAAACGTGTGATTCTGTGTATATGCCTGTTTATATAAGAGTATTATCATGAATAGGGCGACCAAAATTCAATAAAGTAAAAAATTTTAATGTCCTTGGGTAACCTGAAATGCCAAAAACACCTTTATTAGGAGTACAAACCTATTTGGACGAAGTGCATAGGTCAAAATAAAATCAAAATATAGTTTTTGTTCAATTATGTCAAAATGTCAAGGTTTCAATGAAGTTAAAATTGTGAGTGATGGGTTAAATATACTTATTTATGAATTGACCATTAGATTTCAATTGCAAAATGCTGCTATGTGTATAGAGGTCAGTAGTGTGACATCACAATTTGTATATTTTTAGAATATTTAAGTTTGGCTTTAATTTCTGAAAAGGCGCGTAGAAATAGGAACGACTGGCAAATTGCAGCTCGATCTGAAAAATAATGACTTAAATATAGGCAGTTGAATGAGTACATGGTTGCTATCAAATCATGTAGTTTTGAGTCTGGTTCCAGACGTCTAGAACCAGGAGAAAAATACATAGGTTTTTATGGCGAGTTTTCAGGCATCAAATGGTTGTGTCTCAGTCCATTTTGACAATATTCACCTAGAATTGTCAACACATACCTATTTTGAGGTGCACTTTCACTACACATTGTCATTGTATGAAAATTCTGAAGGTAGAGTTCTATTACGTCATCACTAATGAACTCTATATCCAGTGCCATTTACTGACATGCGCCGTTTATTCCAATAATTTTGCAAAGATAAACCCTTTCTTATTTGATATTAATTCCGTTCTACACTAAAAGGCCAATGAGTGAATAATTTGGAACAAATGGGTTTTAATAATTTTACCTTGAGTTTTTATCAATGACACAATGCTGTCTTTCTGGGTTATGACCTATTTACACAAACCCCGATACCAGGCTTTATGTTAGTAAGTGTACTGCGAAGTTTTATTAGAAGTAATAAATACTCCCAGACTTGCCCGCCCATTTGGTGATGTTGACACCAGCAATTAGAAGATTATTTCAAAGGCCAGACTAGGCTATTTTTTGTTCTGTCAAAATAAGCAGTAAATAAATTATTCAATGATATTCTATTCAGTCTAGCAACTATATTAGTAAACTTAGTAGCTCATAATCATTACAGCTATATGCATTGTGACGACCTTGGGGAGGAGGCGGAGTCATCTTGGTACAAATAGAGCCGAGGCTTGTGCAGTGCAGACCACTTAGATATGTACTAATGGGGGTGAATGCCCTTTATATCAAGTCATAAAGCACGAAGGAGTGTGTTTAGCTTTATTGCTTGCTTATAGAGAAATTGGCATTTGGGGGGGGGGTGGCGGCAAAAGCCTCCACTATCACTTTTCCAAATGTGGCTACCTGATTTGATGCATATACACAGTTTTCTAGTTTTTTTCCAAAGATTCACCAGTCATATATATATATATATATATATTAATATAACGGTATAGTATAGCTTAGTATTAAAATGGATTGTACTCTAGCAAATTCGTTACATCAAAATAAATTCAAAATCACCAAAAAATTATATCAATTTTTCCACTTAGAAAATCAAGTTCTGGTTGCCCTAATCATGAATGTATAAATACCATACAAAAGTGTAAAAATATCAAGGTACTTCTGAGCATTGTTGCCTTTATGCTGTCCTGATTTCGCCTAACATGTATGTAGCATTAACACATTTTATTGAATATCATTCTTCACAGGTCCCGGAACATCTACAAAAATTGGATGAGCAGCAGGTAAAGTGGAGTAGCTTATCTATTTTCAAAAGATTGCTATCCAATACCACTGGTTGAAATTTTCCTCTTGAAATTAGGTCAGGTATCCATTAAAATGCTGTGAAGCCCATGCCAAACTATTCCTGGATCTTTTGTTGGGGTCTAATGCAACTAAAGTATCTCTCTTATGGTTAAAGGAAAGCTTTTTTCGAAAACTACATACTTTAGTGTTAGAAACTGTCTAAAGACACTTTCAGCACTAGACTGTACAGTATCATATCCATGTATTCCAGCGTTTCCCCATTCGATTTCACTGCTGCACCCCCTGAGACTGACGTGGGCAATCTCGCACCCCCTTGTTTTGAATGAAGCAAACAAGGCTTAAAAACATAATCAAAAGCGGACATTCAGTCGCCTGATGTTTTCTGAATATATATGCATGTAATTTAGTGAAAGGGCTTTTAAAGAACAGTCTGACGTTATGAAAAGTTATGAAAAAAATATCTTAACTGATATTCTTTGCGACGAAAAAATATATTTACTTCGTCTTTCATGATTGATTCTTGCACCCCCTCGAACCGCAGCTCGCACCCCCTATCGGGAAGCGCTGTTGTATTCATACTGTAAGATATGACATTCTGTCTTATCTCAACACAAAGAAGCCTTGTCTGTTGTGAGAAAGCCTGGTGTGCTATGGCAAAATGGATTTGATTCTCAGAATCTACCTGAAAGGCAGCCCAGAGACATGTTCCCATTCACCATTTGGTGAAAGAGAAATATTGACTTGTGGGTTATCTTATTTTCCGCATTAGGATATTGCTTTTATTTTATTCCCTGGGATAGAGCTATTTCTAATATACATTTACTCAATATTCATCTCTTTTAGGTCACCCTTGTGTACGTTTTGCAGGTTCCCACCCCACCCGAGAGTCAATAGATTTAAATTATCACCATCCCCTCCTAAGTATTTGAATCTCACTGCTTATTGGCATTTTCATAAATTTTGTTCACATACCAGCATTCTAAAACGAGGGTCTGCATTAAACTATCGCAAGTGCTTAAAGCCAATATAAGTTGAAAAATAAAAATTAGTCTCAGTAACACCGTCATCATCAGGAACCCGTCCTTTGCTTTTGGTGGTAGCACTGTCTCAAGAGAGTAGTGAAATAAGTGGCAAGGGAATTACTAGAAGAAGGTACGAATTATTAGCTATCAAGCTGCGATCAGCCTTTCCAGGTTTGATAGTAATACACTTAATGATCACAGGCTCACCGCAGCAAATAGAACGGACCATAATTTCCTGTGGTATGCAGGTAGATTGGAGGGAGAGTGAGGCGTATTACCAGCGATCAAGAGATTTTATGAGACATCATTTTCTGGGTAGTATTGGACGTGGATTCCAAATCTGGATATTGATCAGGCTTGCGAGAGGGCTGTCTCAAGTTAAAGGGGGAATTGGCTTCAAGTACTATTGATTATCCAATGGCGATGCCTTCACTTTAGTATTCATTGATTCAACCATTATGTGCATGCTGTTAAAACAAGACAATTTGTCATATCATGTGAATAAAAATGCCTTTGCAAACTTGTAAACACCTCATGAAATCTCATTGGAGTATGAGAGTATTTCATCTCCATCTATTTTTGGATTTTTGAATTACGCATGCACAGTGAAAGTGTTCAGCTTGAAAATTTTCAGAGAGCTGATTTTGTACAAGTGGATATCGAGAAGAGCTGTTGTGGGAATATTCATCATACTAAAAATTTTTGCACTTAATTTAGGATGTCTATCAGAAGTAGTATTCAAATACTTATGATAGACAAAGTAGCTTCATCATTGTAGTGTCTGTCCTTCAGCATGGCTATGTAATTTGTAGGAATCTCGAGCTCACCCTCTTCAGCTCTCTTGGTCACATGAACATCGTTTTTCGAAGCAAACGAATACTCTAGCACCAACTTGCCCCCTTTCCCTTTGATCCTTTGTCCATAGAGACTTACGGATTCTTGAGTGCATTAACTGTCATTCCAGACAATGTCGATAATTCGGCATCCATAATTTTACTTAGGACCAAATGGCTTAAGTTGGTTTGCTTTGAATACTGTGGTATGGCAGTTAATTGCATATAAAGCTATGTTCAAAAAACACAAAGAGATGAATAAATACGAGAGAAAGTGGAATAGTCAGTTACGTATTTATGTATTTGTACTTTACCAGTAGAATTTATGTATAGAAGTTACCCGCACAAATACAAGCATAAAGAATTAGCTAAAATTAATGCAAGTTAAAAAGCAGAAGAATATGACTTAGTGCATACCTGAAATAGCCATAAGTTGTGGAAATGTTCCCGAAAGACAAAGTGTCAATGTGAACAACATGAAGCTGAAGATGGGTAGACGTCCTTGTTCAGCCTCATTGAATGTCACTTAATTTTATGTTATTTGTTTTTAGGAGTGTCATGATCATTACGGATAGGAATTGAATGTGTTTACTAGCATTATTTAGAAGTATCATCGTAGAGCAATATTGCAAAACTTTCTTTGGAAATAGATCTTATACATCATAAAATGTAGCTGAAATTAAAACATATGGCTAATTTATTTCTTGTCTCGATAGGGCAATTTTGTGTGTAAAGCTAGTTGACCCAATCAATCATTGCATCGAATTAAAAGTATGAATTTAATGTATTTTGTACTTTGTAGGTATGTTATTCCTCTCAATTTATGGCATCTGTTATACATTCTAGCTATCTCTGCAGTTCAAAGTGGGACTTCTCTATTGCAAAGCAGGGCAAAAGTCAGAGGAGGATATGTATAACAATGGTTTGTGCCTGAAAATGAGTTTTATTTTATATTGTAATACTCTCATATACGGGAATATCTATTTAAGCATATTTCAAAATTCTTGTGATTTTCCCGAATTTAGATAAGGTTTTTGATAGCTTTGTTTAGGGAAACCATTCACTATTGCTCATTTCTCATATCATCATTCATGCTTTAAGGCTGGCCTTCATGTGTGGCAATTTATCATACGTTGTTGGAATTAATTGATTGCAATCTCTCAAATACATGAAACCCGGGAATCCTAAGTCAATCGCAATGCAATGAATTTCCACGCATACTCGGCAATCCATGTCAAGTTACCTACAAATATGCTTTTCCATAATCTGCTTCTACTGAGAAAACATGCCCCCTGAAAACTTCCACTCAATAAGATTCCATCTAAAATAATAAATTCCTTTTTTCAAACTTCACATAGATAGTGCTATATCTATAAATGCAAAACTCACTACAAGGTAATGTGTATTCGGCTGGCTTACGTAGAAATAGTGATTATTATAGTGTTTTTGAAAGTTCATCATAGTAACATTTTGGGTATACGATGATATTCAGTGTATCGTTAACAAGTTTACTATATGTGCTAAGCAACAGAAAAGCAGCTACGAAAATATATTTAAGCTCAGGGAACTATGTCTTCAAAAGTCAAGCAAATCAGGGTTGGTCCAACTTTGATAATAATAGTGATAATAGTACATTTGATTTACGGTTGGATAACATTATAGTCTATAAGTAAGAGTAAACATAGTAATTACCAGCTAACTGAAAATTATGTCTCGATTTCAGTTCACTAGACCAAGTTGTAATGTGTTTGTTAAAGTCATAGACTGTATTGCTGCTCTTAATCACATCAGGTGTACTTTTTTTGAAGGCAAGTCTTTTTTTTTGAAAGAATGTCTTTAATTCTCAAGTTGTAATTAATTTCTTTCCTTGTAAATATCTTCCTTAAGAAGGAAGGCTTTTGAGGGTTGAGAGATTTGTAAACTGCAATCATGAGGATCTGCAGGTATTGAACATGAATAATTTGTTCTTCATTTTAACAACTTGTTGAAATAGAGTATCATAGTCTCTCACTAGGATGCGAAGTGTTTGCTCATGAACCCTGTTAATTTTGTATTAGCAGTTTCTTGATAGAATAGCCAAGTAATGGCAGAATACCTAAACTTTGAGATAAAAAAAGAACTATAAAGCAATTTTCATTTAGTTTGGTCAATTATCTTAAAAAAGACACAAATGTTTCTGTGTCCTTAAGACGGAGGGATTTAACATGTTGATCAATCTTCAGCTTAGAATCAATGCCTTTATTAACAGTTGTACTGACCACTTGATTTATCTCCATGCAAAATTTTACAGTCATTACCCTAGCCCATAAATATAACCTGAAATTTTGGGTGGGATTGGAACCATCATATTAGATTCAAACCAGAAGAAACTCATTTGTATGTCATTCTCTATCCTTGAAATCACACCCTCTAGTTTGAAATCAGACACAAAAGGAGTATTATATCAGTAAAGCTGCATTGCTAAGAGTCCTTTATAAAGAAGGTAAGATCGTCTATATAACTGAGTAGATGACCCAGGAATGATCCTTGTGATATAGCCGATGTGATCCCAAGCCAAGATGTGGTTATAGTGAATCGCTATTTCCGAGATGTTAGGTTGTCGAGAGTAAGTTTTGGACTATCAATCAAAAACCATATGCCTCTAACTTTGCTATTAAAAGTTCATGAGATATACAATCAAAGGATCCTTTATTGTCAAGACTTTTTCGGCATTGCTTTACACGTCTCATAAGAGTATGTTTTGACTGTGGCTCTGCACAAAGTGAATTGGAGAATTGGGGAACCATAATGGGCAAAATTTTTTGGAATAGTGCCTATTCGTACAACGGAATTGTCACCTTTTTGAAGGGTGGAGTGACATCTGCAAGCTTATAAATATCAGGGAATGTGTGGGTGCACTGATTTCAAAAATAGACTGATTTGAGCATCGTTATTCTCTGTTCAGAATGTTTGGATTCCACAAAAGTTTGTCTGCTCCATGTTGGTCTACGCATAGCTTGTTCCCTGTAAGGTTGTTGTACATCAGTATTGCGACGTACAAAACAAAAATGGCAAGCTTGCAGTGCACATGGCTGTACAAATCACAGGGAAGAAAGTGATAAGGAATCGGAATCGTAAGAATTACTAAAGTTAAACAAACCCTATGCCACTTTTCATGGTTGATTATTGTCGATAATTCATGAAGGATATGGCCTTACATCATTCTTGTTTGTCTTAACTTGCTGTGTTCTACTCCAATAAGGATTGACTTCATTGATACTGCACCAAATCCAAATGTGCTCCCTATAAAGCCGCACATAAGAACCGTCGTACATTAAGAACCTGTAGCCTGAAATTGCATATGTTTGTACGGTTGTAATGTTTTACAGTTCAATTGTGATTTTTCACTGTTAAATTGTGGTTTCTCCACAGTTGAATTGTGAGTTTTTGCAGTTGAGTTGTGGTTTTTTCTCAGTTCAGTTATGATTTTGTATGAAAATTTTACTTGGAATGAGGTCCCCTAGCCTTCCATCTTTTGTTGCCTCAGCTAATCATGGAGAGTATACTTGTAGTGAATGAAATAGATGCCATCAGTGAGGGAACAAGAAGTGCACTGAGTCAAATCAGAGACAGAAATCCAGGCATGTCACTCGCCTATCAGGACTTCTTGATAGAATAAAATAGCATGAAGGATACAGGGAGAGGAAGTGTGGAATCTAGATAATATGGATTCATTATAATTGAGTGAAGGGACGATGTTATCCCATTCAGTGGAGAAAAGGTGGCGGCAACTGTTTCAGACATTACAGTGATATGGATCCCTTATCCATAGAGGATATCCAACAGAAAATATCTGAGATATTCTTTCCAGGCAAGAGAATGACTGCCGGAATAGTTTTGGACGTGAGGCTGTAAATCTGTAGTGCGACACAGAGAGTTATTGATAATTATCATGGCGATGGAACACTGAGCAAGTACCTGGTTTCAAATGGTCTTTGTCCATCCACTTCATATCTATACTTAAAGTCAAAGCCATTGTCTTTGTTTAAAGAGATGCAGTTATCAACAAATGCCAGCCCAGTTGCACAAAAAAGTCCTCAGTCACTTGAGCCCCAGCCATCAACCAAACCAGTCATGTAATGGGTCACGAAGCAGCAGTTTCATTTCATCATACAGTGGATGCACAATCCCTAAATTCACTTTATACTAACACATTAGTGATTTGCCAAGTTTGCAGTTGCTCCTTTGAACAGGAGAATTTCTGTGCTAGTTGTTTTGAAGGTGAAGAGTTTGAACAGTTACTTCAAGGAGATAGTGGCTATCATAGTCTAACTG
The DNA here is from genome assembly GCA_900291935.2 of Cassiopea xamachana. Taxonomy (NCBI): domain Eukaryota; kingdom Metazoa; phylum Cnidaria; class Scyphozoa; order Rhizostomeae; family Cassiopeidae; genus Cassiopea; species Cassiopea xamachana. Next base: position 7,399,424 of record OLMO02000301.1, read on the forward strand.
ACCCTCCATCATCCCAAACCTATACTATCTTGTTTGACAGACATAGTCACTGGATCACATGTAACTCTTAATAATCAAGTTATCCATGGCCAAGCAGCCCTCTTGGCTGATAACACTTTAAATACTAGGCAGTTGGCAGAAGAATCTAACCCATCAGCAGTACCATCTGTGTCATCTTCTGAAAGTAATCTGCAGGAAAGGCACACCATTAAGCTTTTAACAGTTCATTGCTCCTGAATTAGATCAGATATGATAGAGCATCTCAAAGATCCGTCAGTTCTGACATCTCATGTGATGTTTAGCATCATTGATGAGAGGGAAATGCAGAACAAAGGGTAGGTGATGGTGTTTATAGAGAAGTAATCAGTTGTTTCTGGCTTGAGTTCTCAGCTTCAATGACGATGGGAGAACAGGAAGTGGTGCCATTTTTAGGCATGATCATGTTATTTCGGAATATAAATCAATTGCTCATGCTCTTGTTGTTGGATTTAAGACAGCTTCTTATTGGCCACTCTTCTTGTCAAAAGGATATGTTTGCTTTACTTTGTTTAACAATCAGGTTTCGGAAGAAATGCTGTTACAACACTGAAAGAAATACCTTCCACTCATGAACGAAGAGCAGAGTGACCATGTTTTGAAGTCAAACAATATCGCTGAGAATCAAGAAGAGCTAGATGAATTCCTTGTCAGACTTAATGTGTATGCCATGGTGGCAAAGGATAATGTGGAGAAAGTTATTTTGGAAATAGCAAAGCAGGAGTTGATATCAAATCTATATTTAGTGATAAGTGCATGGCAAGACATTGTCCAAGAATTGAAATCCAGTGCTGAATTCAGAAGTATAGAGGCTTTGCAATTATGTTATGAAAACTTAGAACCAATCGCCAAGAAAGTCCTCAGTGTCATGAAAGACACTCCTCAGAATGATGGCAAAATGGATGGTGTGAGGTATCTCCAATGATTTAGAAGAGGCTTAGATGCTGGAAAACGTGTTGAGTTTCTGCTCTTCACAACTGCAATGATGGAAGAAGAATTGAAGGTAATATTAACAAGGAATGAAGTTCTCAGTTCTAGACCAATAGCACACACATGTGGACCTATTTTAGAACTTCTTTCTACGTAAAGCACTTACGGAGAGCTGAGTGAAGAATTTACAGACATTTTCAACAAAGAGAATGGATGAGAATTGGGCATTATGTAGCACTTAGTATTGCTGACTTATCTTCTTCAGGTTAGTCATCAATATGCAGTTGATTATGGTCATTTTCTGTAGTGGTGTATGTTTTACATTCAAGCTATACCCAAAATTGGTATAAGATAGGAGTCATTCACTTTCTTCATCTAGGCCATTGTCGCAGAGCTTGCCCCTTTTGCACCCAAGCTCTACCCATATATTTCTGAATTTTAGAGGAAAAGTCATCCAGATCTCCAAATTTAATATGAAGTTTTAAATGTGCATAGATCTGGTCAAGACAGCCTTAGGAATCTGACACAGGATTGTCACACACTTATTGTACCTTGAGGAACAGAAGTTTCTCTAATAATGAGTTGCTCTGTTTTCTAATATATATACATGTGAACAGCTGTAGCCTAGCGGTAATGCATTCAACTCAGACGAACATCTTCCTGGGTTCTAGGCCCACTGCAGACCATTGGTGACGTCAGGAAGGGCATCCGGTTCTTAATTGCTCATGTCAAAACTAAAGTCCCCAAGGAATTGGGGGAAACGGATGTAAATTTGATTTATAATATACAAAGTTTCCCGGTCATCAGAGAATATGGCTTTTTTAGAGATTGTACAGTGTAGTTTTAATGTAGTCATATAGGATTGATACTGAGTTTATTACTTTATGCAATATTCTTTCAATTTTTTCAAAGAGCAATTACAATGCTGTCATGCTTTTTATCTTAAAATTCCAATAAAATGTTAATGGCAGAGTTGCAGTGTGTTACCCCCATGTTGCTGTGTATTGCTGGTATATTGAAAGAGATGTGAAAGAAAATTATTACTGTAGTACATTTCAATATGGTATTGTAATGAGAATGAAATTAACTACCATGACTGATCCAGGTCATTGTTTATCGTAAAGCTTCTACTGCAGTTACAAGCCTCAAATAAAGTTCAAGTCCTTCTTTGACATCCATTGGCCTGGAAACCATCTGTACTTGCATGACAACATTTTCAGATCCTTCGAATTCTTCACTGTTACCATTTTGTTTCATTGTGGCATTGTAACATTCATCAAGTAATGCATCACTAACTTCTTGCATATAGCTGTGTGTATCATAAAGATGAGGGAGAAAAAACATAATCAGGATGCCTTCTGGAGCCACTGCTGTTTCCATATATACTTGAGGAGGTGATTTGCTGACTCCAAAGCTCAGTAACGGTGTCAAGTTCCTTTTGCAACAAGTCCATGCAACAAAATCTTATGTGTTCAAAGTAAGCAAGGTCTGAATCAATAGATAAATTAATATCATGCAGATCAGTGAAGAAATTGCGCCACCACCCAGGGCTATGCTTTTTAAGGTCTGACCAGTAGGCCTCTATCCGTATCTTTCATGGCACTCCACCAGGGGCATTGCTATGAGGTGCGTATGATGCGTTATACCCCTGGCCTCAGAGACTGTAAGCAAATTTCTAACATATCAGCTTTTGCCGGCAAGTGTAGAATTGTAGATGGTGTCAAAGAAGCATCAATATTCATGGCTAGTTTGCCGACAGTATTTCAACTTTGACAGTTATCAGTATTTCACAACATAGAATAAACTGTACATTCATTCTCATAAGAAAACGTTGTCAACAAGTTGCTCTGAAGTAAAGGCTCTAGGCGACACCTCTAATTCCTTAGAAGTCTTTTATTTTACTCCAGTAGGTATAATCTCTTTTTTTTGTTTGTAAATTGGAAAAAGCTGCTACTCTTGTTAGCAATGACAACATCGATGGAGTTAGCGGGGATGTAGGGGATATGACACCCCATGCAATGTTTTTACTCCATTCGGTAAATCAGCAATATTTACAACATTGTCATATGCCACAAACATCGTTAGCTTCATACATCGTCCACAGAAGCCTCTTTGAATGCTGCACGATGTAGCTAACATCAGGATTTACAATTTAGTACTTCTTCTCGGCTACTCTCGCTTTCTGACGCCTTTCTTTTCGAGTTGATACATTGCCTGCTGTTGGAATGTAAATATTGCCTGCTTGCAAATGTGACGATAGTGCCATCTGGCATTTGATTGGTCAGGGGATCATCGGTCAATGGAAACGATGAATAAGTTCAAACCCTTTGAACTTCGTATTTAGCCGATTCGGCTGAGGGCAGCTGAAGGGGAATCCATATTTGAACCTTCTACAATGTACCAACACTGGCTGCCATGGCTTAATTATTGCGTTCAATTAGGTGGAAGCCCACCTTAACGTAGCTCAAAAGGGTCTATTGCAAAAGGCTTGAAATCAATTCAATACTCAGTTCTTTTGTTGACCTTCCTGGCTATAGTACCCCATAAGTAATTTCCGGAAATTCTCATGCCTGACCTTCTTCTTACTGCGTCTAGGAAGTGTCTATACATTCTGGAAGTAATTGCTGGTTTTCCAACAATTCTCTTGAATACTCGCAAGACCAATAAGTATGAAAGTGTCGTTATATGCTAACAACATCAGTATGACAGTGTAAAATTTATCATCCTCTCTATCAACACTTTAGGAGTCTTCTCTCTTCACCCACCTGACTTTTTTAGCATGCTCAAAGAAGCTAGTTTTGAAGGCAATCACATGCACTACATTATAAGGACAGTAACAATAATACCAATTCAAACTACATATTGTATGTTCTGCAAAGAGGACAAGATTGTGTCAATCCAGAGCTGTTATCTACCTTATTAATTCACATTTATGCTTTTGTGACATTTACTATTGCCTGTATAATTTTTTAAACTGTTAGACTTGCATTTTTCGTTATTTTATCTAGTGATCATATTTAAGCCATTTTTCATACACTGTGATGATACACCTTGATTTAGCACATTGGTTTGAATGTATAGAAAATTTAGACAAATTTAACCAATTGTTACAAAAACCAAGAAAATTTGTACAAAATCGCAGATTTCAGCTTTTCTTGCCATAACTTACTAAATTGATTAAATGATCATATATGAATTATTTTGATCCACTATGATGAAAGATCTTGATTTAGCACAATTTGTTGTTATGAAGTTTATATGGATTGCGTTAGAACTCTGGAAAGTTATAGGATATCTCAGTTTTCAGCTCCTTTGCTTGGTTACATTTAAGCCATGATCTGTTCAGTTTATGTGCACATGTTGGGTTAGCAAAATGGATTGAAAAGAGTAAAATCTGGGCAGTTGTTATGTTAACATTTCAAGATGAGTAGACGGGTGCCCTTCACCTTCCAATATTGCTTTCATTGTGCTAGAAGGAAGTATTTGGAAAATGGAATATTCCTGAATTGTAAACTACGCATCAAGTAGTACAATGATTTACCATTTTGCTACTTCATACATAGTTTCCAATTCACAAATAGGGGAGTAGGATTACTTGGGGGGGCAGTATGATTAAGAGAGGCAGTGGTTAAGGTGAGCAACTTGCCTACAACAGCATTTATCGGAATTATGAACACTTTGTTAGAACTTGATAGGCCTAATATACTGCAAAAGAGGCCACAACTACTAATTTGAAAATCAGCATTGAAACTTTTTCCAGAGCTCTTACCCTTTACCTCAGAAGACTATTACTATATACTGTGCCCTTATACACATGAATCTAGGATAGTGGTGGCTATTTGGGAGAATGCCTCCACATTTCCCCCCTTGTTGGCACTGAGTCGATACCTTCTAGCAATATATAGTTTATTTATGCAATAAACTCTGCAAATTCAGAAGCGGAGCCCCCACCATATTTCTTGACCAATCAACGACGCTATAGTATGGAATGATTCAAAACTAGCTTTTTCTGAGGGCTAGGGTTCCTTTTGGTTGGAGAACAGTATAAACTCTAATCTACTTCTTAAAGATAAGATCTATCTAGAACCACATGCTAGTAAAGGGTCTTTAGGACTGTAGAAAGCCTGGAACACCAAGAGAAGTTATGAGATTATATCGGAGGTCATGGCAAACCTGCACAAGTGAGGGAATTTTAGAAGGAAATTGACGTGATTTTTCCAGTTTAAAGCATTCTTTCAGAAATATTCGATTTGTAATATATATTTTTTGCAGAAACTTTAGTCTTCAATTGCCACAACAACATAGACAAGTAGAACCTGCATTGAAATATAATGGATGATTACTTGAATGTATTGTATTACTTGAAAGTGAAACTTGGATTGAACTGTAATGGATGATAGGAATCTATCTATTGTATTTCTTTGTGTATAGTCGGAAATTATTTATATGAAAAGCAAAAACACAATTTCAGATTTACAGATTGCTTTTGTGACGACGCAAGTGGAAGTGGATTTTCCACCTTATTCATACATAATTTTACTTAAGTTATAGTGCTACTAGAATACGACCTTGATGTCATTACTTTTAGTTCATGTAGCAGAAAGGATAAGATGCAAAGCTTACTAATGGGTTGTTGTTCTTCCAAGCAGTGGTGTTTTAATGTGGTTTTAGTCATGAAATGTATTTTTTGTTGCTGTTTTTGAATATGAGCAAAGCAGCGAGCCCCCTGATACTTATAGGGAATGTGTTTCATATATAGGGACGGTGCTATGGGGCGATGTCGTTGTGGGACATCCCAGGGGATTGCAAATCGTAAATCTTCTCAACAGATTTCAAGTTTTCAGTGGTCCGAAAGTCTGGTTAGCTGGTCAGTTTGTTCTTGTATATTGCATAGCCACAGTTGCTAAAAAAGGACTTTACATTTACTTAGGCCACGAGGAATGTGTTAGAAAGGGCACTGACTTGAACAAATTGTGTTAGTACTACTGATATTCTATCAAGAAGTTCTTGTCGATAGTTATAGTATGGAGGGCAAAGCAGAAAAAAGTGCTCTGTCTCCTCAACGCCATCATTTGTAGGGCTCAATGGAGTTATGGTATGTAAATAGCCTGTTGTTACTACAGAACTTTACCACAGCACGAAAAAGCGGCAATATTATTTTGACATACTGAAAGCTGTTTTCGTCCGACACTCATTAGAGTATGAAAACGTCGGATAATGGCCTAAAGGTAAACCGAAATATATATCCAGATACAGCTAATGTGTTAGGATGCGTCTAATTGGCCCCAAGTGTGACCAATTAGGACCTATTAAAATAGTTTACTTAAAGAGTCCCAATGAGAAAACAAACTCTTTTTGTCTACATAAGACTGGGTTTTGAGTCATCAAGACTTGTTTACATCAAGACTCAAAACCCAGTCTTGTGTCTTATTTGGGAAAGATATGTTACGCCTATTGGGTCATGAATACCAAAGATAGATCTCACATGTATACAACAGATAGAGCTCACATTTTAAACAAAAGCTTGTGTTTAAATACAGCAACTGACGGTGCGCTTCTAATCTCTGGGTCAAGTGTTTTCCACTCAGATATGCAATCAGGATAAAAGCTAGATTTAAATTTTTCAGTTCCTGCCCCTATTTGCCTGACAGCACCATGTTTTTTAAGAGCATATTTGGACTGATGAGGTGTTGGAATTGGATCTTTAGTAGACTTGGGAGTGAGATTATTCATGATCTTGTTGAACAAAATCATACGTCTGCTCCACCTACGACAGCTTAGCAACTCCCAACCAAGCTCCGCATACATTGTCTCACGCGATGTTCCCTTCCATGTTCTTGTTACAGTAAGAGCAGCTGAATATTAAACCGATTCAATTTTGTCTATTGAACTTGGCGAAATGATATTTTGGCTATAATTGCATATTTTAGCTGGGATATGATAAGTAAGGTCTCCATAGTTTAGGTGAGGAAGCGTATAGAGCTTGTACAAATCATTACAGGTATGTCTGGGTAACTATTTGGAGAGATTTACGGTTATGTTATTAAGGAGTATATCAGTGCTATCCACGGCAAGTCTTTTCCTTGAAAGCCGTAATTTGACAGCCTGTTTTTGCAGATCAGGATTGAACGACATTCTCCAGTTATGTGCCCACCGACTTACTCATGAAAAGTCATAGTTTATTTTTTCAGAAGTAGCATTTCGATCTTGAACAGCTGTAAACAATAATGTTTCATCAGCAAAAAGCTTACGATTGCACTCCAGATGAGCAATGAGATCGTTTATATAGATGAGAAATAGCAAAGGTCCTAGTATATAACCCTGGGGTACCCCCGCCAGAACATATCCCCATGAAGAACATTGACCATTCAAAACAGTCCGCTACTTGCGGTCCTTGAGAAAACTGTGAAAAAGAGATAACAAGCTGCCTGACACACCACATTGTTTCTACTTACAGATAAGGCCATCATGCCAAACTCTATCAAATGCTATTAGTAAATATGACATTATGAACTATTGTGTTTTAATAAATATAAAGGCCCTTCTACCCATTTCTACCCTAGATATGGTGATGATGCTTTTTGTCTTTTTAACAATGAACTTTATTTGACCTTTCTTAATGTCTTAATACTAAAGATCCTACAAATCATATAACTTCAGTATATTGCGTGAAGACTTTTACTGGCCTCCTTTGAAATTTTTTCAGCGTCACTTCTTAAGAGCTTGGCCTTATTACTAGAAAGGCCTTGGTTTCAATCAATGTCTTGAAAGCTTAATAGATAAAGTATTGGATAGGTATCTTGAAAAGGTTAGCAGGTCCAATACTGTTTCTGTAGATTCTAAACCACTTGATGGTATTTGCTCCCATTATTTTAAATTACCATTCCTCGCCTTGTCTAATCATAACAAATGTAAGTTGCACAATTTGTTAAACGGTATTGTTAAAGTCTTGGAATCAATTTAGTAGTTTCTTCGTTTAAAATAGAAACTTACGGAATGTTACGGAATAATGAAAGCAAGTTCTAATGCGTTAGTCGAATGCCAACGGTCAAGCATTGCACAGCAGAGATTTGTTTCTATGGCGACAAGATGATACTAGTTCATTGCGTCTGTTCAGGGTAGAAAGATCCGGTCTGCAGATTATGAAGAATTTTTCTTTGAGACACAAGTTGCATCGTTTACTTGAGCTGTTATAGGGTTGGTGTGATGAGATGATACGCCAGGAGATGGAATGTTCGATGTTGTTGTCCTTAAGAGCCCAGACGTACTTGCTCAGTTCGGTGGAGTTTCTGTCCTTGTTGTGGTGAAATGTTGCGATGTCACTTTTGTCACCACACCAGCACCACATCCAAAGTGACCAAAAACTGCAACTGCCGACAAAAGAATGCCTGCCCTCTAAATGGACACTGTCTGCAAACTGCAGTAATTTACCAAGCCTAAGTTACACGTAAAGACAACAAAAAAACAGAAACATACATCGGACTAACAGAGAATGAATTCAAAGTAAGGTATAGAAATCACATCGCAACATTTCACCACAACAAGGACAGAAACTCCACCGAACTGAGCAAGTACGTCTGGGCTCTTAAGGACAACAACATCGAACATTCCATCTCCTGGCGTATCATCTCATCACACCAACCCTATAACAGCTCAAGTAAACGATGCAACTTGTGTCTCAAAGAAAAATTCTTCATAGTCTGCAGACCGGATCTTTCTACCCTGAACAGACGCAATGAACTAGTATCATCTTGTCGCCATAGAAACAAATCTCTGCTGTGCAATGCTTGACCGTTGGCATTCGACTAACGCATTAGAACTTGCTTTCATTATTCGAATTTTTTCTATATTTAAACGGTGGTTTAATATATTCTTATAATATCCCCTGATGAGTAGGCAACCACGAAACAGGCTTGTAGGGATGAAATGGTAGTTTAGTTTGCCGTTTTCATTTAGTACTTTATATATATATATATATATATATATAATATGTAAACACACACAAGCACACAAATGTATAATGTTTGTTCTAGTATCTTTATGTGTATATGTATTATATATGTATTGTATTCTAGTAGTTTGTAGGTGCTGGTTATGTACTTTGTCATTAGTAGCTTGAATAGTTGATAGGAAGAGAAAGAAGGATCCAGTCATGCCTGTGTGTTTCTGTTTTCTTCAAATCAGGGGCATCTCTCCGACAGATGCAATCTCTGAAATTGTTAAAGGTATTACTGTATGTGCATCAATTGAGATGGGTATGTGGAGCTTTGTGTGGCTTGTGGATTCTAACAAATGCAATTTTGAATCTGTATAGCACTCCATTAGACAGATCTTAAAATTTTTGTATTCTGTTCTTTGGATATATTTGCTTTCTGTATGATTGTACAATATTTATGTGGAAATCTAGTCAGTCTCCACCAGGCGTTTTCTTGTTATCTTGATAGTGATTTCCGATTTTATTTTATCGCAGAACACCACGGCCCAGCTTTTGAAGAGTTCATGGATATGATTGGCGAGAAGGTCTTCTTAAAAGGCTTTGAAGGTTATAGAGCTCAACTGGATAACAAAAGTATGGTGAAGCTTTTTTCTAAGTCAAGCATTGCTTTTTGAGTCAGGAATTGCTATGGTGTACTTCAATATGATGATTTGCAGAATTATTGACATGTACATAATTGCATTGGAGATTTGAAGATGAGTGATTGCGTTGTATTGTTAGTAATTGATATCTCCTTTTCTTTGCTTCCTTTTAATGGATTGGTGAGATTGTCAATAAACCACAATAGTAGAATTATATTCTCCCATCACCTCTTGTAAAACTTTCAGCTGCGCTGATAGGTTGCACAGATGAAATGTGGTTAGAATTTGAATTCCAACGTTGCTATTTACTGTCTTTACCATAACAGTATATTGATTTGTTCATTCATATTGTTCCAGATGACTCTACTGGTAGTTATTCCTTGTATTCGAAATTCCAGAACCGAGAAATAATGTTTCATGTGTCAACCTTGTTGCCATGGACCCCAAATAATAAACAACAGGTATGGATTGAGATATTGTTTAGAATTTATACATGACAACTACCTACATGAATAGAATGTTTTTATAAGACAGTTTTTGTGCTTCTACACACAATTACAGTGATATAGCATTAAATTGCTCCTCTGAACGAAACAGAGTAATAGCGTCCATTAAGCAGCTGTTTGTGCTTT
>OLMO02000301.1:7417442-7445462 GCA_900291935.2 Cassiopea xamachana
TATATATATATATATATATATATATATATATATATATATATATATATATATATATCAGATATCAGACGCAAAAAAACGACAAGAATTTTCAGTTTACGAGACATGTTTCGGATATTTCACTATCCATCTGCAGTTGTTATACTAAGTTGTTAAATGGAACACACTAATAAACGTTGCAAAATCAATAGAAGGTGTAACGAAAATTAATAATTCGAATAATCAAGAGAACGAAAATCGTGAAAGGTTTAGAATGATAAGGAAAAATTGTAATGCTGGACCTGTTGTATATAGAATATATATATATATATATATATATATATATATATATATATATATATATATATATATATATATATATATATATATATATATATATATATATATATATATATATATATATATATATATATATATATATATATGAGAGAGAGAGAGGAGAGAGAGGAGTCTCTAATCATAGATGGCATGATAGCATGGATATATTTGTACAGTAGCTTTTGTGTCAACGTCTTACGTATGTCGTAGTTAAAATGTGCATTGTGAAATATATATTGCACAGCAACAGCTATTTACACTTATCCAAGTCTAGATGGTTAGTGTAGCAAGAGCTTAGTTTCTAATTTAAGGAAATCCTCAGATAATCTCGAAACCAAGGAAGTGAACGCATTATTTAATGTGTACAATACATTGTATTCATCTTAGCTTTACTCTTGTTGTTTTAGGGTTGCAGTTAGTTGCTCTCAGGATGTGCCAAACTTTGGCCCACCAATACCTCCTAACTCAACATTCAAANACATGGCAAAGCTTTCAGGGACTTTTTGCTATGCAAAGGTGAGACTTTGTTAGTCATTGATTATTGCTATTAGAGTGTACATATTAGTCATTAGTTGATGGTTAAAGTTGGATACAATAGTATCTCTGTTAGAGTGTAGAAAGGAGACTTTTTAGGGTAAGTATTTGCTGGTAGGGAAATTGTGTTGTCATCATTAAGTAACGTTGATATATCTATCCACCTTATAACAGAGGTCACCAGTCTATGCCTATGGGCACAGAGGATATATTTCAGTAGCCCGTAGAGGGTACTAGTTCATCACATCCGTCTTTTATTGAACCTTGTAGCCTAGCGTAGGTTTGTGCTCAGTTTTTTTACAATCATTTGTCTCAAATCTTGCTAACAATTTTGCTTTGCCCATCCAGCCACACCCCTGAAGGGGTCATGTGGTCCTTTGGAGCAACATGTGATGTTGTCCATCCAATATTGTCTCAGCATGAACAGGCAAATGGAGTTATGTCTTGTCTTTCCAAGGCTAATTTTCAGATCACAGTTGGAGTTGGATTGCCGGCATTTCTCTCATATCATCTTCCTGTGAGTAAAGGGTATAGTATATTCTGTGACAATTTGAAAGTCATACAAAGCGAATATCATGGTTAGTACCCACAATCGCAATGGCAAAAATCTCAAAACTACTATGAAACTAAATTCTTCACTTCATAGAAAGATTAATGTGGAAATAATACTAATCACTGTGTTACATAAGAATATGAAAACAAGGAAGAGAGAACATCACATGACAAGAAGTGATGTAAATTGTCATGATGCATAAACAATTCACAAGACAAATAACTATGACACAAATAATCTGCTGTACATGAACCTCGCTCTGCGGAGTACAAACAGTCCCAATGAAAGCTTGGAGTATAAAGGGACGTGAAGTGTCTCTAAATATCAAGTTCTTTAGAGAATAGAGCATCTACTTTCCATTCCATTGCTGTTTGTTCTGGAGACCATAAAATATTGAATAGAATTTTGTCATGGCATTCATTGCTTCAAAACAATATACAGAAATACCACTCTCTTGCCAAGCCAACAGAATGTCTTCACATCCTGTATACAAATGAATAACAGAGGGAGAAATGTCAGACTGAAACTTAATGTCAAACAAAAAGTACCTCAAATATGTTGAATTGCTTTGCCAATTGAGTGTAACTAATTGTTCCATGGAGTTATCATTGAAAACCCATTTATTATTAGGACATGCAGCAAAACTGTTTGTTCACAAACGTTTTTCCCATTAATACATAAGATCTCAGAATACGTTCTTCAGCTTAAGGGTAGCACATTGGTACATGGAGTTGTCATTCAAAATGCATTCAATATTAGAACACTTTGTAACCATCTGCAGCACTTGTTAGCAAAGTGTCATCACTTAGTAGATCAAACCTCAGGATATGACATCTAAAAGTTGAGCCTAAATGATTGTATCCTAGAGTTGAAATGGAGCACTAGGTAGTGTTGAAGCACAGTGTAAAATCCTACACTTGTTCAAAACATTTGAAAGGTATTACGTATCAACCCTTTATGTAATTTGAAACATTACTATGGACATTAGCTATTACCAAGCAGATGCTAGACTTTGCAATTATTGCTAAAATAGCCAACTACAAGAAGCCATTCCCTATATCTCAATGGAAAACAACACAATCCTGCTGTTTGTATATATGAAATCAATCAAATAGTTTAATGGAAAATACTGCTATACCAAAAGTCTTTGATGTTGCTCCCCCCTCCTCAAGTGTCAGAAGTATTGAATGACATACCTCACATGGCACTTACCTTGTCAATGATAAATGTCACTTTAAATGTTTACATTAAACTTTATGCACTTTAATGTGGCTATTGAAATAATATTCAGCACAACACATTGCTTCCAAGCCCCATCAAATACTATCTAGTACCAAAGATTCTAAACAGGAATTTTGTCAAAGACATGGGTCCTAGAATGTACTGTGCTTTGTGTGAAATATAGAATACAAGGTATATGGCACTATTTAAAATGTGTGTAAAAGCATTACCATTACAGTAGCACCTTAGAGGTTACATAGATACATTGAAGGCATTAGTTACAACAAATAAAAGTGCTATGTAATGCCTAACACTTGCCCTCTAGGTTAGAACTAGAAATATTGCATGAACTGCTGTCACCTCTATCTCACCCCTGAAAAGTGTCCTCTGAAGGAGAGATAGTAATTATAGAAAATCCATAATTATGAAAAATGAAATGATCATAATGCACATCATGATTACTGAATGTAGCATTCTGTAATATACACTATTGAAAAGGATGTCTCCCCCTCCCCTACCAATCCCTAATGCCAGTTAGACAAAATAGGCACTCTTGGTAGAATTTCTTGTGTACTTCTAGTAAATCATGATAAGGTTGCATTTATACAGCCTCACCCTAAAGCAAAAACCTTGTAATAATGCACCTAAAATAGCCCCAACCCCTTAAACTTAAAGCTTGCCACTTAACCTAAAATCATATATTGGTGTAGGACATAGTAGTCATTACCTAACACTTAATGCTCATGGACAACATTCTCAATTCTTACATAATTATGGAGGATTCCATAGCACACTGAAGTGAAAATATGACTGATGACAAAAACACACACTTGAATCACTATTCTTGGAATGTTCAGGTCAGCTTTATAAGCCAAAATCCAGCAATTATCAAAATCATTAATTTTAATATAAAAATATATAAAATAAAGCTGATGAAATGGCCTTTATGACAAACACAAATCTTAATGAACACATTGAATAAGACCCAGAAATTATCCTTACCCCTGACTATCTGGGTTACCTATAAAAGATTGTAGTTTCCTAAGTAAAAAGTAGCTTATGAAAAAGTTCAAGGTTGGAGAGACATGGTTGTTGAATTGTAGAAATAACAAAGTCTGACTATCAGGGTTATGTATGACAATGCTGTCACTTCCTAATTAAAAGTACCTACTTACACACACAAAATTTCAGAAATGTGTTTCCTAGAATTGTCTCAAGAATAAATTTTAAATAAGCCAATTTGCTCAGCCACTTCAGCATAAATAATTGGGTCCTGGAATTGTAATTCACATCCCATTCAGTGTTCAACTTGAAACCAACAAGTTGCAAACAAAGTTACACCACAGCAAATGAAAACCTAGAAACTAAGCTCAGCCACTTCAAAGTAAACAATTGGTTCACGGAGCTATAATGAAATACTCAGTTAGTATATGAATACACACCAGCAATCTGTACAGGTCCTGATTACGTGGGTGAGTTCACCCACTGGTAGCTTGGCTCTGACACCCCAAACTCTTGCGATTACATGGGGTGGACAACCCTTTGTAGCTCGATACTGGCCCTTAGCTAACCCACCTAAAATGAAGATGATGCAACCTTTCAGCAGTGTTCAAAATAGCTTCCAAGCAGCGAGAAGTGAAGCTGTTTTCTGTACTAGCTTTGGTTCTTCAAATTATGTGGACACTACTTTTCCAGATCTATGGGATGTTATTGCAATATGCTACCCATAAAAATCATATTCATTAAGTCATTTCAGTGTACTATGGCTCCACAAGAAATGCCCTATTCAAAAGCGTAAAGCAAAAGCATCTGTGTTGTTCCTTGAGAAAAAGAAAGTCAATGTGGGTGAAAAAATGAAGGACAGACAAATGGTGGGAAAATATGATGTCCAAATTATCGTCAAGTGACTCTTGGAAGAACAATTTTCGGATGCCAAAGAAGTTTTCCTTAATCTGTGTAACATGCTTAGACCCTTTATTTCACCAATCCCAACTTCTCCTAACTACAGTAAGTTATCGGTAGAGAAGAAAGTTGTTTTGATACTCTACTATTTATAAGATACAGGATCGATATGGATGACTGCAAATACATTTGGTATTCACCAATGTACTGTCTCAAAAGTGACCCATGAAGTCTGTTCTGCCATTACAAAAAAGTGGGACCACAATATGTTTTTTTGCCACAAACGATATCTGAAATGACATTCAAGGCAGCACAATTTGAGCTTAAGTTTGGCATGGTACAAGCTTTTGGTTGTATTGATGGCACTCATATTCCTATAAAGACTCCTGCAGAAAACTCTCAAGATTATTTCAATTATAAACAATTTCATTCATTCAATGTCCAGGCAGTTTGTGACTATCATGGCTAGTTTCTTGTTGTAGAATGTGCATGGCCTGGCTCCTGTCATGATACAAAGGTTTTCTCAAACTCTGACACCTGCAACAGGTTGAGAAACAAAGAACTTCCTGAAACATATAGGATAGTTTTACCAGGCAATCAAAATATTCCCATTATGTCATTGGTGACCCTGCTTATCCCGTAACTCCTAATTGCCAGAAAGAGCATGAAAGTTGTGCAACAAATGCACAGGTCATCTTTAATAACATGCTGAGGTCTACAAGAAATCCAATTGAGTGTGCATTTGGTAGGCTAAAAGCCAGGTGAGGTATATTGACTAGGAGAATAGATTTAGATTTAACAAAAGTGCCAACACTCATCATAGCCTACTTTTTCTTGCACAATTACTGTGAATCAAACAGAGTATGTTTGGATGAGGAGTTGGAGAGAGCACAACTAGAGAAGAACAGATAGGATGCAGAAGTTTTCTCAAATATACCTGATCCATTGTATTCAGGGACAACTGTATAAGGGCAAGAAATTAGGGATTTACTAACAAGCTATATAAATCATAGTTTGCCAGATTCATACTAATTAAAGATACAGGCGCCAACTACATGGGGGCATGGGGACTCAGGCAACTTCTGAGCAATGCTACATGGGGTGAGCCCCCCAACCAATCATGGGAAGAACACTGTTTGGTTATCCAAATCTCATTCTCAGAAACTTAAAAATTAGCATGATAATACTGCATTGACACTAATGCTATGCATTTAAAAATCTGTTCTGTTTATTTCAATAATTAGAAGGATCATTCATGGTAGGCATATTTCCAAACTTTTTAATTTCTGCCTCCCTTAGAAAGTCAAAATTTGGCACTTATGATCAAATCAAAAGTAAAATTTTAATCTATACAGCATTGTTGTGTTGATCTTGTAGAAAGTTGATTTCCTTATTTTGTTAACGCAAATTGGAGTTAATGGAATGTTTTCCTTCAAAATAAGATAAATGAAAAGCTTTGCTGGTGCTGCTCTTTTTGATATAGCTTGGTGGAAATGAATTGTGTGCATGCATTCCAGGTACTATTGCAGGGACAGAGGAGTGAGCATTGTTTATAGCCAATAGAGTATCCATAGAGTACTTCATACATTCAGCAACTTGCACAAAGCTGTTGCTCATAGTTTTCATAGCATCAGCAAATTGGTCATTTGATTGGCGAATAGAATGACACAATGTTTAACGGAAAATTGCATCCTCTCTTGCCTCCCTGAAAAGCAACTGATCTCGTTGCTTTGATGATAGTAATTTTTCCAGATGCTTGCGTTTCTCATCTATTAGCATCAGTACAACTGCTATGTTTTTCCTCTTCCTCTGTTTCTTTCCATGTACATCTTCAACCTAGTCATCATTTGAAAAGCTGTCAGGGCGATGTACTGGTGTGCTTGATCTACTTATATTTCCACTATTTGGGCTAGAAAAATGTTCAAAGATTTGCTCTGGTTCAGCTGTAGATGCTTCCCCTGTCCTACAACCAAATTCCAAAGGTTCAGTCAATGGTGAACGCCAAAAATGCCCATCAATGCATTGTAATGCTTGATGACCACTTTGCTTAAGCCACTTCTACCTGAGATGACTGCAGAGGAAAAACTCTGTCTTATTTTCTTTATCTTTTCCATCACACAATTATACCCACACTTTATGAGTTGCTGTTCCTCCTTAATCAATTCCAAGGTTTCTTCCCTAGCACATTCACCACCTACTTCTGACAGTTTAACTGTTACTGATGCAGGCCCAAACATCTTGATGTCAATACTGGAATATATTCTTGCCATTTCTCTTCTAATTTCTTCATACTGGCGAGGCTTAACAGCATTAAAATCTTTGTTCATGAACTCCATTCCAGTTTTATAGTCACTAAGACACTTTATGAGATTTTATATTAAATCAGACATCCACAAGAACTACTTCGCACTAACAGCCACACTAACAGCCATCTTGCCCAATAAATGATAGCGAAAACTCATGCACGTAGAAGAGGTCAACCCAGCTTTGACTCGCTTTATGTGATTACGTGGGAAGAGGTAGCTCGCCTAAGTAGGTTGACCCTTTTTTGACAAGTGGGTCAACCCACTAAAGTGGGTTGGCTTGTTTCATATAATTACATGATATTTTGATAAAGGATTTCATCGACGCACCAAGGCAACTCATGGAGCCAGAAACGAGTTACCAGCAGGTCAACCTGCTCATGCAATCTGGCCCTTAGCCCCACAAAATCAAACCTTAGAATATGAACCAAGCCATTTGAACATAAATAATTTGGTCATGAAGTTATAATTGAACATCCATTCAGTATTGCATTACCCTATAAAGATCTGTACCTGCTTACACAAAATTGCCTGTCAATAAATCAAACCTTGGAATATAAGCCAAGATCATGAGCATAAGTAACTTAGTCACAAAGTTGCAATTGAAAACCTATGTAGTATTGGAATGCACACCAAAATTGACTCATGAAGTTACACCTGAATAGATAAAACCTTATAAAGTAGGGTCAGCCACTTGAGCATTAATATTTAGATCATGAAACTATAATTCACATCCTAGTCAGTAGTGAACTACACAACAAATTTTTGCAAACAAAGTTACCCAACAACAAATCACAACCTAGAATGTAAGCTCAGCCACTTAAACATAAATAATTGGCTTATGAAGTTATAATTGAAAACTCATTTAGTATATGGATACACACAAACAATGTATACATAAAGTTAATCCCAATAAATCAGACCTTAGAATATAAATCAAGCAACTTTAGCATAAATTATTCATTCATGATATTGTAAATAAAATCCTATGTGGTACTAGATTGCACACCAAAATTTACTCCTGAATAAATCACAACTTAGAAAATAAGCCCAGCCAATTGAGCATAAGAACTAGGTCATTAAAGTATAATTCACATCCCATTCAGTATTGGACTATGCACCAAGAATATGCAAATACAGCTATCCCACATCAAATTAAACTGTAGACTAAAGAATTGGTTTATGACGTTATAATTCAACACTCATTTAGTACATGGATACACACCAACAATCTGTACGGAAAGTTAATTCAGTAGTGAACTACACACCAGTAATTTCCAGAACAAAATTCCCCATAAAAAATCAAACTTTAGAATATAAGCTCAGCCACATGATCATAAAGAATTATCTTATGAGGTTATAATTGAAAAGTCATTTTGTATATTGATACAAACCAACAATCTGTACACAAAGTTAATCCCAATAAATCTGACCTTAGAATATAAGTCAAGCCTCTTTAGCATAACTAAGTGATTCATGACAATGTAATTGAAAACCTATGTGGTATTGGACTGGACACAAAATTCTACTCCTGAAGTTACACCTGATTAAATCACAAGTTAATAATCTCAGCCACTTGTGCATAAATAATTGGCTCATGAAGCCATAATTCATATCCCATTCAGCATTGAACTACATGCTAAAAAGTGGCAGATAGATTTGCCCCACTACTAATCAAATTGTAAAGATTAAGCTGAACCACTTTAACATAAAGAATTGGCTTATCAAGTTATAGTTGAAAACTCATTTTGTATATGGATAAATGCCACAAAGTGCTTTAGTATGTTCATGACATGGTAGCCCCAAATAAAGCGTGCTTTCCAAAGAAAAAATGTATAGCACTCCCCTCAAGGAACCCAATGCCCCCCAAATTCTACTCATAAAATCACTACTCAATAAATCCAGTCCCTGGCAGTAGATTTGGGGTATTTGAACTCAAGCAACTCACAAGAACAGAACTTGCAATATCAATCTGCCTATAAAGGTCAGAAGTCGCAAGAACAAAATGAGATTGGATATTAGAGTTTACCATTCCAATGATCAAAAACAGCAAATGCGCTGATAAAATGCGAAGGCAAATGCAAAAAGAGTGTTTCCTGTTCCTCGGAACATGAAATACAGCAAGGAACATCACATGAACAATGCAAACGTGCTTAAGACAGCAGTGTTGGTAGGCCTTTTTCGGGAAGGAAGTATGGCAACTATTCAAATCCAATGGATATTCAAAGTGCTCTATGTCCGCATGGCAATGAAATATAGGAAAAATAATGAAACCTACACTGCTTAAAAGTAAAGGCAGAACTGAAAATATCATATTTTGCGTATTCCTTTGTCATCTACTAGCGAAAACCGAGTGTCAGGGGTGCCCAACCTCAACGCCAAGGAAAGAGGGAAAAGAAACTCTAACATGCTAAGTCGAAGCTAAATACAAAGAAAGGATGGCCTGTAATAATTCGTCTTACCTTACTGAGAACAAGTGTTCCAACAGCAGAAAGAATCAGCACATCACACCAACGCCATATCAACCACAGATTGGAGTAGCACCAGTATTGTATGTCCTTCATACATTAACGAAAAACGAAACTGATTCTCATTGCAGATAATAGGCCACTATACATGCCATACTGCTTAAGGAGAATACACGTTTTTTTTATAAGAAAAGAGTTTATAAGAAAATGAGGCTCAAATGGTTAAAATCTTAAGAAAATCGTAAGAAGTCACGAGGCTCAAATTTCAACATTAAGTGTTTTTATAGGCCAAAAATCGGTAATTTCGTCTCTATTGCATTCAAAATGTTAAAGATGGAATTCAATTTCAAGTATATAATAGTATTTATGAAAGTGTAAACCACTCTAACCAGTTTATTTCAACAAAAGTTAAGAACAATTTAAGAAAATCTGAGGCTCAATTTCGGAAAAAGTTAAGAAAATTGAGGCTCAGGCAGAATAATGATATTCTTATTAAAAATAACATGTACTCAGGCTTTCCTATTATCAGCGGAATACACAATATATCTCCATCAGCCATATGACATGGCACTAACAAGGGGAATATCGGAAAATCCTCTCTTTCTCCAAAGCGCACACCAAGATCAAAAATCCTTTCCACAATGCAAAACAACGGCACACAAGGAACACATGGGGAAATTTTCAGACAAATAGAAAAGGCCAATTCATGACACCTTCCAAGCATAGTGAAGAATTGATGACATTACAAGTTGTTAAAGATGACCCACGTAATGCCCTGAGGGGTGTGGCTGGATTGAAAAGCAAAATTTTTAGCAAGGTTGTGCATCCTTTTTAACATATGATTATGACAGAATGATCACATACATAGGGTAGGCTACACAGTTCAATAAACGGTTTGTGCAATCCAGCCTGCCCCTCAAGGGGTCATAAAGTCCTTCATAGCAACATGTGATGTCATCAATTCATCACCATGCCTGGCAAGGTGACATGCGCCCCTTCAAAATGTCATGTGCTGTTGTCTATCCAGTCAAGTGGAGTTCTGTCTTTTCTGTCCAAAGCTAATTTGCAGATCACAGTTGGAGTTGTTCTCTTATATCATCTTCCTGTAAGTACAGGGTATACTATATTCTGTGACAAATTAAAATTGGTACAAAACCAATGTAATGTTTAGGACCTACAGTCACAATGACAGAACTCTCACCAACCACTATGAAATTAAATTCTTCACTTCATATACGTCTTAATGTGGATATAATATTAATCACTGTGTTACATGAGAATATGAAAGCAAGGAAGAGAGAACATCAATTGACAAATTGCCATGACACATAATCAGTTCCTAAGAACTATGGCATAAATAATCCTCTATACATTAACCAAGCTCTGAAGTATACAAATGCTGAATATAAAAGCAGCTAATATAAGTAGGAACATAAACAGTCCCAATAAAAGCCTGGAATATAAAAAGGAGTGACATTTCTCTAAATATCAAGTCCTTTAGAGATTGCAAGTGCAGTGTGGTCTAGAGACCATAAAACATTGATTGCATAGAATTCTGTCATGGCATTCTTTGCATCAAAACATAGCATATCTTCACATCTTGTAGTCAAATGAATAACAGAGTGACTTTCCTCCTCAGCAAAAGTAGTACAAATAGAAAATCCATTTAATATTTAAAAATATATGATAATTATGTGCGTCATATTTTCTGAATGTAGAAGTCTGTAATCTACAGTACTAAAAAGGATGTCTCCCCATCTCCTTCCCACCAATCCCTAATGCCAGTTAGACAAAAAAGACACTCTTGGTAGAATTACGTGTGTGCTTTTAGTAAGTCATGATATGGTTGCATTTATATAGCCTCACCCTAACACAAGAGCCCTATAATGATGCACCTAAAATAGTGCTAACCCCTTAGATAAATTTTGCCTCTTAACGTAAAATCATATAGTGGTCTTGGGCATGGCAGTTATTACCTAACAACCAGTGCTCATGGACAGCAGTCCTTATGCTTACATAATTATGGAAGATTCCATAGCACACTAAATTGACAATATGACTGGTGACAAAAACACAATTAAATCACTATTCATGGAATATCCAGTTCAGCTTTCTAAGCCAGAACCTAGATCAAAATCTTAAATCTTAAAGTAAGAAAATGTTTAAAATAAAGCTGATGAAGAGGCCCTTATAACAAACACTCGCCCTTAACAAATACCACATTGAATGAGCCCCATAATTTACTCTTACCTCCGACTGTAAGGCTTACCTATGAGAATAATGTCACTTTTTGATAAACAATAGCTAATTAAAAGCTCAAAATTTAGAGATATGGTTCCTATCATTATCTAAATAACCAATGCTGTCACATCCTAATTAAAACGACGAAAATTCACATGCTATTTTCAAAAGTGTAGTTGCTAGAATCATCTTACGATTAACTTTTAAGTAAGGCAATGTGCTGAGGCCCCTCAGCATAAATTTACATCCCATTCAGTATTGAACTACATGCCAAAAGTTTACAAACACTGTTGACCTATAAGAAATCAGACCCTAGAATTTAAGCACAGCATTTCACAGTAAATAATTGGGTCATGGAGCTATAATTGAATCTTCATTTAGTATGTGACTACACACCAACAATCTGTACAAAAAGTTAGTCCCACAAAATCAAACCGTAGAATATGAGCCAAGCTACTTGAACTTAAATAATTTGGTCATGAAGTTATACATGAAAACACATTCAGTATTGCAATAACCTACAACAATATGTACATGTTCACACATGATAACCTTTCAATAAATCAGACATTAGAATATAAGCTCAGGTAAGTGAGGATGAATAATTGAATCATCAAGTGTTAGTTCAATTCCTATTTAGTATTGGACTGCACACCAAAATCTGCACATGAAGTTGCACCTGAATAGGTTACAACTTAGAAAATAGATTTGAGCATACAAAATTAAGTTGTCATATTATAATTCACATCCCATTCAGTGTTGAACTAAACCCCACAAATTTGCTTGTAACTGAAAACCAATGTAGTATTGGACTGCACACAGAAGAAAGTACTGATAAAGCTATTCCTGAACAAATCACATCTTATAACGTAAGCCCATCCTCTTAAACATGAATAATTAGGTCATGAAGTTATAAGTCATGGTTCATTCATTATTGAAACAAATCATTCAGCAACTTGATCATTAAAAGTAGTTGAATATAAGTAAAAAGACAATGGGAATTACCCTTTATATGAATCAGAAAGTCATCAAGAATCCAAATGCCAAGAACAACTGTGAGAATGCCAAACACGAAATGAAAGTAACCTTAAGTCAACAAATGATGAGTATAGGGGATTCCCTTTGCCTATCAATGAAAATCTCCTCCAGTACAACACAAATCCCTGTGCAAAATAGGCAACTTCCACATTTACGGCCGGCCATACTGAGCATGTAACAATTCCACAACCATTAAGTAAAATGTATTTCCTTTCTCTAAATTATGCCAAATCTTTTCACTACAGCATAACTTGGGGGAAAAAAATCAGCGTGGGTCAACTGTCACCAAGGGACTAAAATCTACGGCCATTTTGTTTACTTGGCAGAACAAATTAACAAAATACTTCTTCAACAAAACACTTTCAAAAACAGTGCATAATACAGGCCCTAAAAAGCAAGGGGAAGAAACCTATTGGCAGGTAACTCAAAAATAACACAGGACTGTCGTGAATTCATGAAGAACAGATAGGCCTACGTCAACTGGGATCTTCGCCATCTCAACTCGCTTTGCTCTTTTATTGCTATCCAAATAACCTAAGCAGATGGCAGTCATCAGCCGTTACAGAAAACAACACGAAATGTCGACTCTCTCTATGTCGATTGTGTACTCCAGCAGGATGACTTCACAGGATAAGACAATGCAAAGACAATTGAATCCGTCAGCTCCAGCACAAAAATCTGTCACCTCATCACAGCCAGAGCTACCAGTCAACGATTGCGTGTAAAAAGATCAACGGTCTCAGCGAAAAGGCACAAAATAGCCACGAAAAATATTTATTTTAAGAGATACAGTCGCCACCCTCAGGAGCCGATTACAGCCCAGCCAAGCAGACCCCCTCAGATCCTTTTGAAAAAATTCACTCTCGCGGGCTAGTGTTCCCGGCAACAAGAAAAACCCATTGTCCTCTATTGTTCCACCATTGTTCACAGCACCCTCCACATACATTATCATATAGGGTTCTTAGTATATATAGTTAATGTATAGGAAGCTAATTGTTGCCAAAAACTTGTAGTTTCCCACTAATTTCCCTGTGAAAGGTCACTGTTGTAAAAGTGTGTAATGTTTAGGTTTGCCAATATTCTCTTTTTGAGGTTGAAACAGTAGCACATGTTTGCTGCACTCTTTGGCACCAAATAGATGGGTCATAACAAGGAGAGTAGGGTTGAAATTTTGCTATAGAAGCATAAGTTGGGGGATTGTGTATAGATAGAGGGTTAAATGCTCAGTAGACTGTATGGGAACCAAAACAGTTCAAAATTATTGCAATTAGTTGTTAATTTTATATATGTATAAAGTATAAACTTTCAACATTTATAAACCTACGTTATTTTAGAACATATCCACAAGATTCATTTGCTTTCATAGAGCCTATTTTTGTCATGTACTTATCCTTTTTAAAACTTTGAATTCTTTGGCTGGGATGGTGTGTGAATAAAACTTGGGGTTGGGTTTTCTTCAAAATGCTTTATTGGGAGGCTCTATTAATTGGAAATAGGTGTTAAAATTTTAAAAACTTTAGAATCAGTAGCCACCCTACTATTCAGTGCCAGAGTGTAGTTTAATTCAATTTACTGTAATCATGCTTTACAGTGGAATATATCAAATTGCATATGTTGGTTTGTTTGGACAATATCCATGCAAATTTTTATGACCAGCTCTTTTCTACTTAAAATTAAGATTTCTGAACTATAAATTTTCAATCTATAGTGTTTCATTTTAGTGATTAATGCTGAAAATGCAGCTCACAAGTCTCAGAAGTTTACAACAATGGCACTAAGAACTAGATATGAATACCTGAGGGATTTGGCTACAAACTGTGTTACAACCCAAGGGATTGAGTCTGGTATTCCCAAGTTCAGTAAGTCTAATGACTCTCAGTATTTTTGCTGGTGAAATGTTGTTCATTTTGTTCCAACACCTTGTTCTTAGTCCTTGTGCACAATTCTCACGGNGTTGCAATGGGGTATAATGTCCACAATCTTGAATGAGCACATAGATGTTATTTTGAATAGGGCAAATTTCATAGCAACGCTCTACCAGTAGGAGAGGTAGAATAACATTCAACCATCA
Organism: Cassiopea xamachana; assembly: GCA_900291935.2. Classification (NCBI taxonomy): domain Eukaryota; kingdom Metazoa; phylum Cnidaria; class Scyphozoa; order Rhizostomeae; family Cassiopeidae; genus Cassiopea; species Cassiopea xamachana. Next base: position 7,432,089 of record OLMO02000301.1, read on the forward strand.
TTTATTCTCCATATATAGTTTCAGTTGACCAATGATTAAAGTTGATGTTGTGTTTGAAGTTCAAGTTTATGTTTGCTTTGTGATGAAATTTTTCATTTTAGCATCTAGGCAGGATTTATTGAGCAGAAGTTCAACTTAAATCATTAAAGCAATAGGAGGAGGCTGCAGCTGAGCTGATTCTAAATTCGAAAATGAGGTCTAAGACAAGTAGAATTATAAGTGATGTCAAAAAGCAGCCAAGTCATAAGTTGTTAGCTATCATCCAGCTTGCAGTCAACACTACTGTTCCCAATGAATTATTTTTATGTATACTCATAAACAATTACAATTAGAAGATGGAGTACAAAAATACAAAGGTACCACATGGAGAAAGAAGTACATAGTAACCCTGTGGTATTAACAATTAACCTGAAGTCAGTTCCAAAATGGGTGTCAGGCGAAGTAGAGTAAAATGAAAATACGATGTTTTTACATGAGAAATATATATATTGGCATGCGAGTCCAATCCGCGAATAAAAAAGTCTGGGCAGTTTGGGCATGGTATGTGTGGTGGAGGGTGGGGTTGTTGAGCCTTCAACAGCTTTTCTTATCTCTTTCTTTCTTTCTGTTCTCTCTTTCTCATTTTCAAATTGAGCTACTCCAGCTTTAACTCTCTTTCTCCAAAGGACTCTATCCGCTGCATCTGTCTCCCAGTTGTTATGGCCAATGTTGCAGACTTTGAGACTACTCTTTAGCTGGTCCTTGTAAGGTTTGCATGGGGCACCAATTCGGCGTCTCCCGTCAGTCAATTCACAGTAAAGAACCCTCTTTGGGAGCCTTTCCTCAGGCATGCGTCTAATGTGGCCTGCCCAACGCAATTGATGCAGAGCTACAATGGCTTCCATACTCTGACTACGTCCTCTTTTGAGCACCGAGATGTTGCTCACTTTGACCTGCCATCTGATATTCATGATCGCTTTTAGCTTTCTTTGATGGAAGCGCTCCAGCTTTTTCAGGTCTTCCATATGTAGAGTCCATGTTTCGCAGCCGTAGAGAAGCATTGTTAACACTACAGCTTTGTAGACCATAAGCTTGGTTGTTCTGAGCAGGTCTCTGTTTTGAAATACTCTTTTACCTAGTCTCCCATATGCTACATTTGCAGCCTGAATCCTCTTTTCTACATCCTTGCCTGATGTTGCTTCAGCGGATAGGACTGCTCCTAGGTAGGAGAACTGAGTGACATGTTCTACTTCTTTGCCCCAGATTCGGATATTCACTACGGGTTCTTCATTTTCTAGAGTATTTTGAAGTAATACCTTTGTCTTTCCGATATTTACTGTTAGTCCAAATCGCTCATAAGCGCTGGTGAAGTTGCTCACTGACCTTTCAAGGTCTTCAGGACTGCTGGCTACAGCGGCCATATTGTCAGCAAATTGGAGGTTGTTCAGGCTGAAGACTGTGGTGTGTCTAGTGGAACGCAGGGGAGCAGCATTAAATAGGCTGCCGTCAATGTGATAGCGCATGTCAATACTTGGGTTGTCAGGTGGTAGCTCGTACAACATGGCAGCCAGATATATGGAGAACAGGGTAAGGGCCAGGACACAACCCTGTTTCAGGCCACAGGTAATGGGGAAGGTTTCAGTAATATGATTGTTGTGCACCACTTTACCAATCATGTTATCATGAAAAGATCGAGTAATGGAAACCAATGTCGGTGGGGATCCAAACCTCTCCAGAATGCTCCACATTGCCACTCTAGGTACGCTATCAAAAGCTTTTTCCAAGTAATAAAGTATGAAGTATAGGGGTCTTTGCTGTTCTTTACTCTTCTCTTGGATCATGTCAATGGTTCCTCTATTTGAGCAAAAGCCGCACTGGGATTCAGGCAATATGTCTTCTGCAAGAATCTGCAGGCACCTCAGGATAATGTGCGCTAGCACTTTACCAGCTATTGAGAGGAGTGAGATTCCTCTGTAATTTTCGCACTGTTGTTTGTCACCTTTTTTGAAGATGGTAACATTATTTGCATCTCTCCAGTCTCCAGGCAGGTATTTCTCTTCCCAGATATACAGCATAAGGAGATGCAGCCTTGTTTGTCGTGTTTGGCCTGTATGCTTAAGTAACTCCATTGGGATGTTATCTGGTCCTGGGGCTTTGTTTGCTTTGATTTATCTTAGTGCTTCCTGGAATTCATTATAGGTAGGTGGTAGCGACATCCAGTGCTGAATCTTGTGCTGAGGTTTATTTGCCAAGTAGTCCACTGCTGGTGTTGTGGTTCTGTTGAGCAAGGTTTCAAAATGTTGCTTCCAGCGCTCCAAAATCTCCAGGGGGTCAGTCAACACTGTGGTGTTGTCATCAGCCAATAGAGCTCCTGCTGAAGCTGGTGTGGGCCCATAGAGTTGTTTTGTAGCATTGTAAAAGTTCTTTAGGTCCCTGTTATCTGCATAATTCTGGATTTCCTGAGCTTTCTCCTTCCACCATGTATTTTCTACTTCTCTCAGGAGGCTTTGGCAGTGAGATTATGCTTGATGAAAGCATTTCTTTTTTGTTCTTGAAGATTTATGCCTCTCCCATTCCAATCTTGCACATCTCTTCATCTCAATAGCATCTGTTATAACATTATTGTTTTCACAGAACCAGTCCGGATTGTTCTTGGTCCTGTAGCCAAGGGTATTTGTGGCTGCATCCAGAACTATACTTTTGATATTGCTCCTTTCCTGATCAATAGAGTTATTGCTTCTACTCTGCTGTACCAATTAATCGGGGGGTATGGAATAATTGGGGGGGGGTTGGAAAATTTTTCAAAAATTAATAATAGGGGGGTTGGAATAATAGGGGGTGGAGGTTATGAAAGGTTAAATTTTTTTTCACTTCAACGTAAATAAATGTAATAACACGAAAAGCTAAGCTTAATAAATACTACAAACAATAAACTAAATTTCATGTTATTGTTTTTCTTCTCTAATACGTTTTTTCAGCGAGGCACGTGCAGCTTTATAAGTGTTTTCTATTTGGTTTCGAGCTTTAATAAATTGTTCAGATGTTTCGTATTTGTCTAACACTTTCTTTATTTCATCTAGAAATTCAGCATCTTTACTGATATCTTCCGATTTTGCAATACCGACAAGAGACAGAATTTCCTATAACAGCATTACATTCTTGAGTGTCATAAAATCAAATGCATTTAAACATAAAATCAAAATTTTAAACACCTTTTGTCCTTTAAAAAAAATTTTACGTTCTAAGTAACTTTCGAAAATGCTTCGTGATATTGCTAAACGAACGATTTATTGTTTGTAAACTTTGAAAACTGTGTAATGATAATGAGTAATAACATTTGATAGAAATATTGTCCAAAAATTTTGGACAGTTTGCATTTTAGTCACCAAAATTAATAATAGGGGGGTTGGAATAAAAATGGGGGGTTGGAAAATTTTTCAAAAATTAATAATCTGGGGGGGACGATTATTCGGTACACTAGAGTAGGGGTGAGCTTGATGCTGTTTAAGATCTGGTTGCTATATTCCCATGCAATCTCATGTGTTGTCAGTTTGCTAGTGTCTAGTTTCCTCTGGGGTTTGCTTATTTGGTGCCGTGGTTTGGATTTTACTCGCAAACACAATCTGGATATTAACAGCCTGTGCTCCGTCCAGCAGTTATCTGCTCCAACCATGGCTCTTGTAATTAGGACATCAGACTTATGTTGTTGTCTGGTAATGACACAGTCAAGCATGTGCCAATGATTTGACCTTGAGTGCATCCAGGTCGTTTTGAATCGTTCACGGAGTCAAAAGTTGGTGTTTGTTATGAATAGGCGATGTTCAGCACATGTTCCTAACAGGAGTTCACCATTTGCGTTGCAATTTCCCATTCCTTCTCTGCCAAGTACTCCTGGCCACTGCTGGTATTTCCTTCCTACTCTTGCATTGAAATCCCCAAGGATGATGAGTCTATCCCCTGCCGGGACTCGGGAGATTTGGTAGGACAGTTGTTGATAAAATGCTTCCTTCTCATTTTCATCACATGTAAGAGTAGGGGCATAAACTGAAATGAGTGTGAGGAAGTTTTTCTTCTCTAATGGGACTCTGAGTATTGTGAGTCTTTCACTGATGGCAACTGGACAAAGGAAGTGCTTTTTGACTAACTCATTCTTGACAGGAAAGCCAACACCATGGATACGTGGTTCTTCTTTTCCTTTCCCTTTCCAGAAGAAGGTATAACTCAGCTGGTCCTCAACTAACCTACCTTCTCCTGCCAATCTCGTTTCGCTGATGGCTGCTATGTGCACTCTGAATCTGGACAGCTCCTTTGCAACTAATGCTGTTCTTTGGTGAGGTCTGTCATTATTGGTGTTGTTGGGTTGATCCTGCAATGATCTAGTCTAGTTTGGGTTTGATTTTTATTTGTATTTGTGTTTCAACCACATGGATGGGTAAACCACTGGTTGTGGTAGTCCAGCCAGTCTGTTTGGCGACTCCAATTTCTAGCCCACCTTTTATAGGGCCCTCCTCAGCTGAGGCAGGCAGTGGTACTCCTAAATAGAACAGAACTGCCTGGTCATGGCAGCAGGATACAAAGGACTGCGTGTCACCGGGTCACAGTTCCAATGACCATCACACTGCCACTGTGCAGTTTATAGACTAGAGACTACCAGCCAAACCAAGCCTGTCCCCGTCATCTAGGCACCATCGCCAGTGGACTTTAATAGATGCTAGCCTAAGTCTAAAACTAGGGGAAAAAATCCCAATTCTTTTCTTGTCCTGATTTGTTTAAGGTGGTCCACAGTTTGCCGCCTGTGTCACACTCACTTGACCCACAACTATTTCCCTTTGGCAACGTGTAGAGAAGACATACAGGTAGTAGATGGGGGCTGCAGCGAGCCACCGGCATCAGCGATATATCTATCAGTGCCGCCTCAAAGCATGCCCGCCATGCTTGGGGTTATGAGCAGTAGTCAGCCGTTGTCTGGCAATCAGATCATCCGCCCAACGTTGTGAGAACTTCGCCATTTTTGTTGCGCATGGAATGTCATGCGGTCGCACTCATCCACCACGACAATTGTAAAAGAAAATGAGATAACACAGAATAGTTGTTGTCCACAGAAAAGGGGGCAATCTATCAAAAGCATTGTGATGCATGTATGTATGTTAAAGTTGCCTCAATAATTTGCTTATTAGAATATGTTCATAACTTCCCATCTCCATACAAAAGAGCTTTAAGTAAGGTTTTGTTTGAAAGGTTTGATAGGCCTTCTGAAAGCAATATTGCATTGACTGTGCCAAGGAGAGCATGTCTGGACATCATGCAAGTAATAGAACAGCAAAAAGTATCCTGTATCCTCAGTGCAATCATTTATTTAGCACATCGGATAGATTGCTTCCTTAAACGTATGCCTAAATGCATGAAGAATGAGTTTGTTGAAGCCAACATGTAACTGCATAAGAATTGCTATACCTTTGGATCATCAAAGCTAATAATGTTTCAGTTGTGGGGCAAATAGTTGATAATAACTTATTCCTAAAGGAACCTAGAGAAGTTGACACTACTGAAGGTGGTCTAATTTCACAATTAAGTTTATTCCACTCAGATGGACAGTGGGGATAAAAACTGACCTGATAACAGGCTGTCCTTGCACATATTTCCCCTACTACGTTGTTTTTGGGAAGAGAGTAACATAAATCTGGGATCAGTGGAAGCGGTATTCTTGTATAATCTGGTTTTTGAGCATTTACAATCTTATAAAACATTACAGGATGCCTACTCCATCTATGGATCTTGAAGGATTCCCACCCAATTTCATTAAACAGCTTCTCACGTGATGTGCCTCTCCATGCTCCAGTTACTGCTAAGACTGCAGAATATTGGAGGGATTCCAGCCTATCCTTTGATTATACAGTGTAACATATTGACTATAGTCGCAGATGTTATGTGGTATGTGATAAATGATATCACCATAATCCAGGTGTGGTCAAACATACAGCTTATACAATTCCATGAGAGTTTTCTGAGGTAGGTACTTTGAGATGAGATGCAGTATTCCGATTCCTTTTCTAGATTTGCAAATAGCTGCTATGATATGATGTGAGAAAGATAATTTTGTATCTATAATAAGCCCAAGGTGTTTGTGCTGAATAACTTTCATTACTAGGGTTTTCAAAGAGAACTATGGGATTGTCAACTGGGATCTTCTTCCTTGAGAAAGTAACTTCAACTTCTTGCTTCTTAGGATCGGGATTAATAGACATTCACCATTTATGAGCCCAAGTTGTGATAGTATCTATTTTGTGATTCATATCAAGATCGGCTTTATTTGGGTTGGGACTAATTGTCTAAAGAGATATATCATCTGAAAAGAGCCTGACATTGCAGATTAAGTTATCAATCACATGTCAACCAGAAAGAGCAGGGGCTCCAAAAATGAGCTCTGTGGAACACTGCCTGCTGTCACCCTATTTTAAATGTTTTGCCATTTGAAACTGCTTTGTTTACAATTTCCAAGAGAGCTTTTGATCAAAAGGAGCAATTCATCATATTTGCCTTATTTACCAAGCTTAACAATTAGGCCTTCGTGCGTCACTCTATCAAGCGCATTGGACATGTCTAGATATACTGAACGAACATCAAGTGGAGGGTTGCTATCAATGCTGTGAAGATTGTGTGAGCTATTTATAGTAACTGGTTTATTGTAGAATCACCAGATGGGAATCCTAATTGATTAAGATATAATAGGTTTTTGAGATTAGATGATTATAAAGTGCACAAAATTTTATCGAAAATTGGAAGCATGGATATTGGACAGTAGGTAGTTTTCACATTTTTCTCACCTTGTTTATTGGTTGGCACTAAAATTGCTCGCTTCCAACTTTTGGAAAGATACCATGTGCCTTATACCTATCAAGAAGTAGTTTGAAGTGTGCCACAAATGAAATATCACATGTTTTGATCATATGTTTTTAGATTTCATCCTAGCCATGTGTTTTCTTTGGATTTAGGAACTGAATAATCCGTAATATTTTCTCATCTGATATGTCGGATGCACTCAACATTGGTGCACACACTGGCATATCACTTGGTAAAGTATTTTAAAAGGCATCATTTAACAGTTGCCCCTCAAATTAGGAGGATCTAGTCCTGACACAGAAACATTTTTTGATACACATCCAAATTGAAGTAACAGCACAATCATTGAACCAAATTTTTCATTTGTAAGCGGGATGTGGTAAAGTCTCAATTGAAATTTTATCACAAATGGTTTGATGGTGATGTTTTTTATGCAAAGAGCCATTAACACCAAATTCAATGAGAAGGTTTGAGTAATTGGTGAAAATTGAGTCAATCAAGTGCTCAAGTCCAATATCAGCTGTAAATGGCTCAAATAAGTTACCAGCATCATCCGCAAGGTCTTTTTCCCGCCATTGAACAGAATGTGGATTGAAATTCCCAGTTATTACCACACAGTAATGATTCTTGGAAGCCATTTTGCGAAGCATCATATCGAACTTGTCTGTAAAAACTTCAGATTCTGCATGACTCTAGCTTGGGCTTCTTTATAGAACAGTGAAAAAATATTTTTTCTTTTGACTTATTGTTTTGTATACTATACATTCTGGAAGGGTTTCAAGATCATCTTGCTCCCTGACTGGAAGAGATTCTTTGACATAGAGCCCAACCCCACCACTTTTTTCATTTTAAGGATGGTTACTCTTGTAAAAATAATAGCAATCAATAGCCAATTTAGTTTTCTCAACTGTATTATCAAGACGAGTCTCTTTTAAGATCAATTCCTAGTAAGCCATGATTGTAGATTGTGTTGTATGCCTCAATTAAAGGACCTCTGAAAATATTGTCTACACAGAAATTATTCAAGTTCCAGGACCAAAAGCTAAAGTATGCATAAGATGGGCCAGGATTCATTTCCACATTGCCACTTAACAAGATACTTCTGTGTGTTACCCATTGCACATAAAGCAAATGGCAGGTAGAACAATTGCAGTGAAGTAGGCATATGTGAAAGCGAATTTCAGCGAAGCTGAAAAACACCAAATGGAACGCATTTCATTAATTCAAAAGATACATGCAAGGCTGCTTTGTAAGCAATTTGTAAGCAACTGGGTGCAATAAATTCTACTTTAGATAAGAGAATGTAGCCAATAATTGGATATTCGTGTTATGGGTAAGAGAGGGATTGTAGTCAGAACAAAAAGGATACAAAAGAAATATAACTCTTATTAAGAAACTTTGTTTTGTACTTTAAAACATTAATGACTCTACAAACTGTAATAACCAGGATGACTTATTCTCTGTTCTGTGATGTTCGCAATAACATTATAGCGATAGATTGGAACATTCCAAAACTGAGTTCCATGAAATGAATTCCAGATCAAATGACTATGGAAAAAAGAAGTTCACCACCTGTAAATCTCAGCTCCAAAGCATTCTTGATGGTGTGATCTTTGATAATCTTTTTAGTATCTGAAAGTAAAACAGCACGATGTGGTGTAAGATCCAGAGGATAACTTTAGAGTGGTTTAATTTCTTTCTTGCATGACAAATGCTCACATATCATTCCCATGATGGAAGCTTTATTATAGCTGCTTCATGAGTTGCTTTATCTTTTGTAGTTCTTCAACCAATTCAGTACAATCGGTCTATGTAGTAGGCTGGAACCATCAGCTTGTTGTAAATGTTCAATACACTGCTTGGTGTTTCATCTCCATCATTAGGGTATGGCAAGCTGTGTAGCCCTAGGCAAGATCACCTACTACACTGTTGAGCATCATCTAATCTTGGCTCAAGATTTTAAAGATGTTTCTCGTAAACTGCAAGCTTACCATTGAGGGCATCAGTCCATTTGGCAAGCGGCTTTTTTGCTTTTCAAATTCGTTAGAGAGAACATTTCAAAGTTTAGGATTCAATTTTACAATTAAATTATCCATTTGATCTTTGTTAATTGAATTCAAATTTGACAAAGCATTTTCAACAGCCTTGGCAATTTGTTTCTCCATCATTTTGCATGGTATCGCTGGCGTTGCAAAGAACTATGACCTAGATCAACTTCGGCTACAATTCAACCAGCAAGAAAACTCTATGGAATAAGCTTGAACCTTTAAAGGAGACTGCACCAGAAATATTCCCTGAAATACACATTAACTGGTACACTGAAGTTTGCTAATAGCAGCTATCAGAGCATTGCATTTTGTCACATACTCCAAGCCAAAGAAATCGTTATGGGCCATTCATCCAGATCAAAACCCAACTGGGCAGATAGTAAACCATAATAATGTGAAAAGATAATGCTGTTGTACAACTAGTGTTTTTTCACATTTTTCTTCATATTTTTGTGCATCAATATGAAAATAGCTATTGAATAATTACTGCTGTAGTACTTATGTTGATTCTCTATTTAAAATGCCTTGATTTTATAGCTTTCTACCATATGATTCCTAATTGTACATCTTCTCATCTGATTTCTTATTTATGTCTATATTTAAGGCATTGTCCAAATGTCAAAATTTAATATAGCTCATTTCTTTACACCATGCTGTATATCTGATTTCTATCATCCATATTGTGTCCCTGCCCAGGTTATAAACATTTTATACTTTGAATTATCTAATAGGGATATGACATTACATACTTTATTGAGATATGTATATCAGTGATATCTGTTGCATGAGATACTGTCATGCCACTTCGTGTCACAAAAGATGAATGTCTCCTTTGTTATGTGACACCAGAATTTACAATCTAGAGTGTGTTCAGGGGCGGATTCAAGATATTTTCTGACCGTTGCAAATGAGAAAACGGGAGGGTTCCCTAGAAAAAGTTGTCATGACCACGCCCTTTGCTTTTGCTATAAACGTAACCAACGCCTTTATCATACTTAGAAACGCCAAGGAAAAGATATTTTTCTGTAGAATATTCAACCAACAAACAGCTATAAAGTGGCAAATAAAGTAAAATTTATGTTGCAATTCGCGTTTGATAGCGAAGGTTCAAGGACCACGAAGCATATTTGGTGTACCAGGAAAGGCTTAAAGGGGCGCCTTATCATAAAGTTCAACACCTTATGGATCATTGCATTTTAAGAAACAAAACTTTGCTTCGGAAATTATTCCAGAATTTAGTCATATTTCCCAAAATTTCATATCCTGTTCTCGTTGTTATTAGTGAAAATAGTTGCAATTTCGAATACTTGTGTCTTTTTTGTGATTAAAAAGAATCACTACATTATCAAACAAAGTTATCTAAGAGTGCAGAGGGCCCTTCTGAAATACAATTTAAGTGACCCAATACAATGAATGGTAAACTCTGAGGTAGAGTCTAAGTTGCCATTATTCCGGGTCCGTGTTTAATATATCTAAAAGCTATCTTATATTTGACACCTACTTCCACACCAAACCCTAAAGAAAAAGCCATTTTCAAAGCAGAGTTTTGCTCTAAAATATGATTGTACCAAGGTATCATTCATATATTAAATCAAATCAATTTTAGATTTAGATGAAAAATATCAAACAAGAATACAAATTGAATCAAAAATTTAAACTTCTAGAGATAACATTTCAGCTGTCCAGAGGTTATCTTTGTAAACTTAATAAAGCAGTAGGCTCTTTCGTCTTCCACTGTCATATGCACATTTCTTTGGGAAGATAATAAAGAATGCACTAGCACTGGACTAGAGACATTGCTTCAAAGTAAACAAAAGGTATTGACATTCAAACTCAAGCTCTAAACAACATTCCTCTGAGAATGAGCAATAACAAAAACCAATTTAATTACATGCTTACTACACATCCTAGTCTGGACTAATAAAGAAAACAGTATACTTCAGTTTATGACACTCTTATCAAAATCTATGAGAAGGTTAAATCCTCCCTCACTTTAAGCATAAATACAAGATAGGCTAGTAGCCTACAGAGTTAACATGACTTTGATGAATTCTATTTCTGCACATGCAAGCACGATTTCACAAAGAATTTCACTAAAACCCTAATGTAAAAAGTTTCTCCTTATTTCTATGCCTCACTCAACGGAGGCCTTAACTTACAGGTCATACGGAGGCCTTACCTAATAGGAAGTAACTGTCTTGCCCTTGTATATTGACTGGCAGGAAATTGCATCCGCGAGAAATCACAGAGCTGCAATTTTGGCCGCCTCCTCTCAACAGATCCAATAAGGTTTATCTTCTTTGCCCACTCGTCTCTGATTTCATCAAAAACACACCTTGAACAGGATTTCACATAAGCTTCCAATAGTTGTTCCAGCAGATTCGCCATGTTGGATTTTCTTCAAAACATCTTTTAAATTCCTTGATGCCTTGTGTTCAGCCCTCCCTCTGTCTGTAAGGAATCATATTTCATTGGCTTGCAACGGTCAAGGTGTCATGCCATTGGCTTGCAACCGTAAAATCAAACTGACTGTTGCTCCCGCCATTATTTTGCAACCCCTCAGAAGTGCTTTTCATTGGTTAGCTCACAGATGATGAAGTTCACGTCGTGTAGTAGCATGAGGGACCCCGGATAATGGCCAAGGGGCTATTGAGAACAGAGCCGCCAATTGTCTTTTCCCGTTCAATTTGACTGGCGATCATCAGGCCAGACCCAATAGATGTTGTTATGACGCTAGAAGGGCTGAGCCAAAAGAAGGACTGCACCATAAGCATAAGCTATCGGGTTATTAACTGACACAATTAATGGCAAAACATTTCATCTACATGTATTAGATCATGTATTGATACTATACCCTCTGAAAGGAAGATTCTGAGAACTCTGAAAAAGAGGAATCTTTACTCAGCCAATAAAGAACTACGGTGTTCCAAGAAGCTGTAGATTTCAGTGAGGTTTGCATCGCTGGAAATCTGACGGTTGCAGCTGCAACGGTTGCAACCATCTGTATCCGCCCCTGGTGTTCCTCAAGCATTCTTGGGAAGATTGCACTTTCCTCTTGCATTTCTTTGCTTCGTCCATGAAACGCATCTGTACATTCCCAAGTTTTCTATGACCATCTGGTATCTCCCTATAAAAATTTTGTCATTTCAATAATTTTGAAAACGTTGTCCAACCAGGTCCCACTCTGGCTCTTTGATTATTGAATCTCTGTTTATCACACACAAAATCAGTCGCAGCTCTGCTGGCACTGTGCTATAAAGTAGTAAGACATAGTGAACCTATTCCATATGAAGGAATAACACCATGTCATACCTTTTTGTTTATGTTATTTTTTTGGCTGTTTATGTCTGGTTCAATCTCAAAACTGAAAAAAATGATAACATTTTTCCACTAATAGACATTACGAAAATTGCATCAATATTTTGAAAAACTCAAAAACTTGTTTTAGCAGTAAACTGTCATGTTACCACATTCAGCATAACAAAATATGACCAGAAGTGAATTAAAATACACAAAAGATGTAAAATGGAAATAAGTTGTTGTGAAACATTTAAATGTTCTCTCAAAATACTTAAATTTTCTGTGATTGCTTGTATATTGATGCTTAGTGTCACAAACCTGGCCCCATATGTAGTCTCCCACCATACAGGCATTGTACTCCCCTTGGTAGTTCTTCTTAAAGACCAAAATATCTTGTTGGAAATGCTCTCCATGCTCCTCTAAGTATGCACCCCTATTTGACTTAAAGAAGGCCAAATGTAAGTGCAGCATATGCAACTTCAGTGACATCCGGCAGCCCATTTCTCTGTAAGTAACNCCAAAAGATCACTGATGAGCTCTCGATAATTTTCTTCTTTTTTGTTTCACAGAAAACCATTAACTACCAAGACAAAACTTTGCCAGCCCCGCTTCTCCAGTACAGATAACTTTCCTCTAAACTCATGGTCCTTCATTAACTTCTTAATCTTTGGCCAACCAAATTTCTCACCCTTTATGTTTGCCTCAGAAAATTTGGGGAACACAGTTACCAAATGCTTGAATGCTTTTGATTCCTTATCCAATGCTTTAAGAAACTCATTTATTGGCCCTATCTTAAGGTGCAGTAGAGGCAGAAGGATCTTCTCTTGGACAACAGGCAAAGCTGATACCACATTTTTCCTGCCAATGATGAAGTCTGTCCGTGAAGGCCATCCCAATGTCTGGTAGTGCTTATTTGTAACACAGTTGTCCCAGCAACAAAGGAAGCATGGATGCTTGGTATAGCTGCCTTGCAGACCTATAATGGAAAAAAGAGATAAAAGAAAAATTTCATTTTATTTTGGGTCGTGTAAAGTTTCATGAAATAAAAACAGCAAGCGAATAATTATAACAATCTTCAGTGTGTGATTGAATAAGATTTTTCATCTTTCCACTTCGATATCTGTGTAATATTACAGAAGTCAACAATTCAAAGAAATCATTCTACTAAAACCTGTTTTGAAATTTCTTCAAAATTACTTATACAATT
>OLMO02000301.1:7468260-7478482 GCA_900291935.2 Cassiopea xamachana
TATATATATATATATATATATATATATATATATATATATATATATATATATATATATATATTTATATATATATATATATAAAATATAAACACGTGTATACGACTTTCTTGATTTCATTACATTTACCCCGGATAAGTTGAATAGCTTTATAAGTTAACTAAATTACTACCCCATTTCAACAAATAACTCCACTGAAGTGAAATAAAAGTGGTAAGTTCAAAGAAAATGTGATCAAAAAGAGAGTGTGAGTTATGTGTTGATCAACTCTTCAATTGCTTTCCAACCTAGAATTTGGATCAGAGGTTTGCTTGGAGGATCAAATTGACTGTAGGTCACAATGTGTGCTGCTCTGTTATGAAGCCTCTTTAATTGTAAGATGTCAGTGCAATTGCAACAGGCCAAGATAGAGCAGCAGTATTAGAAGTGAGGCTCAACGATTCAAGTATAAAGAGTTTTTACTATTGCCACATTGAGAAAATGCGTGGCATACTTTAGAAAGCCAATTGTACGAGAAGCTTTCTCAGTGATTGATTTTATGTGATTCTTCCATGTCAGACGTTATTTCAAGACCTATGTACTTAGTACTGCATATAACTTCTATATGCTCCACATGAATAAGGTTATAAGGCTGGGCTTGAAGCATTGAGACACTTCTTTTATTTTGTGGTTATTAACATGGAATGAGTTTAGCTACATTAAGAGATAACATAGTCTCCTGCGGCCACCTATTAAGCGTCTGAAGCTCTTGATTTAAAGCCATATTTAATAGTGTAATATCTTTGTGTGATAAATACTTGCATCATCAGCATACACAGAAACTTTAGAGTTTTTTAGAATGCAAGGAAGGCCATATGTGTAAACAGGAAATAGGAGTGAACCTAGGTAAGACCCCTTGTGTACACCTACATTAATGTGATTTATGCTTGAGTCCACACCATTAATTCGACAATAATACTTTCTGTTACTAAGGTAAGACTAAAATCACGATATTTCCTTACTGGTAATTCCACGATGCTCACGTTTTTGACAAAAAGTTCCATCATCACCAGTGTCTAAAGCTTTTTGAGATCTATAGAAATTGAACCAGTTAAAAGCCCTTCATCCATGCCACTGTACCAATCATCTGTGCATTTCAGTAAACAAGTGGCAGATTAATGCAAAGCCCTGAATCCAGATGGATCTGATGTCAGTTACCCACCCCATTATAGGTAATGGTACAACTGGTCATACATAAGTTTCTCGAACAGGGTAGATAAAACAGGTAACACCGATATGGGTCTATAGTTGACTTTTCTGACTTTTTACCTTCTTTGTAAATCAGGGTAACTCGAGCAATCTTCCAGCTAACAGGAAAGTACTTGTTTTAATAGAGGTATTGAATGTTAGCATTAGTATTCTAGAAATATACGGAAGATAGAAAAGCGATCTTCAGAAAAGAGCCAGAGATGTTATCATTGCCAAAGCTTTTCTTTACTGCAACCCTAAACAAGCTTCAGGTATATCTCTTTTATTGATCTCCCTGAAATCAAAGATCATCTCGCTGCCATTGATACTAATTTCTTTAGATAGGAGGGGATTTGAGGTATGAACATTATCTGCAGCGAACTTTTCTCCAATTGAGCAAAAGCACTCATTCATTTTATTTGAAATACATTCTTTGTCAAAAGTTGTTTGGTTAGATTCTTATAAGCTGAGAATATTGGTAAATTGGGATCGTTTGTTCAACAGCTGATTAATGGTCTGCCAAGAGTCCATCATATTTCATTTATTGTTATTGATTTTATCTGAGAAATATTGACAAACAAATGTCAATAGCAGTCAAATTTTATGATTACTCAATCCAATGATGATTAAGAAACACTTCTGAGTTATTGTATCCTAGTTGAGTACTTGTTTATCTAACATTTACTGAACCACCTATATTTAGCCTCACAGTAAGGCTTAAGTTAATGCAATAAACTTCCTACACAACCTGTTAGCAAGAATAAGTGATATTGTGTTGTATGTGACATTGGGGATTCCCTACAGTATTTTCTTCTAAGTAATCTGTAGTAGAGAATATAGGATGGGGTGTGGGGTAGGAATATTTAGAAGGTTTGGAAAAGTTCATGGGAGGTAATAGTTAATGGTTTTGGAATATATGGAGTTATTTCAAACCTAGAAGCCATGTACTTTTCGATGAGCGTCTTTCAAATTTGCTTTTATAAGCTAGGAGAAATCTGAAGAGGCAATAATAGAAAAATAAAAATAAACCTCGGAAGAAGCTCAAGTTCATGCATGACATTATTGAAAATAGTAAACAAGGTCTGGAATGTGCTCAGAGGGTTGAATTTGGATGGTTCTGTGTTTTATTGTAATTATTTTTTGTGCTTACCCTGTATTTATTTCAAGTGTGTATTTACTTTTGTTACAGGTCCGTTTGAAAAGCATTATACTAAATGAACCTTGTAATCTTCTATGAATATTTTGAATTAAGTAAAATTTAGTATGAAAAGTTCTAAAACCTAGCAATTAATGGTGGTGATCCAGCACTGTCAAACTTCCACATGCTGTTGACCATTTGAATCCAACTAAAGCCATATTTTGTTTCCAATAGGTGTATAGACTTCTGCTTGTTTGACCAACAAATACGGAATTATATCACTCACAAGAGAAAGTCTAGACTACTGGGGAACATAGTGCGATAGGGATAGTGTCCTTGATTGAATACATGTAACTGACTTTCTAGGAGGAGAAAGCCAGCCTGATTTAGAGAGTACATTAAGCTTTAAGCAACGATTTTATTTTCCGTTCAGTAAAAGGTGATACATGAAGATACGATCATGTGAAGTGTATGATAGATTTGGTAGAAGTTGGAGGAGCTTTGTCAAGATAGTGAGATAGTTTAATAAATAATTTTGGCAGAAGAGAGGTTCTTCTTCAAGTTGATCGCAAAGCTTTTGATATCTTTGTGGAAACCATACCATGTGCTGTTTTTAATTTATAAGTCCTCTCTACTAGGGTTTTTGACCAGTTGAACCTTATAAGGCTGGAGAGAAACTAAAGAGGTTGGTGAGAGGTCCAGTGTAGGAGTTTTTGTGATAGATTGAAGTGATAGGAGACGAAAGAAGCATTGTGTAGTAAGACATCCAAGAATACTGTATTGTTATTGGCTTTCTCTTTTATGTATATTTGATGTTTGGGTGTTTGTTGATTAATTTAAAGAAAGGTAAGGAATCTTGTTCCAACTGACAAAGTCAGCATGTATCATCAACATATTTCCTGTAGAAAGTACAGTTAAAGTTACTGTAATTTTGAAGCCAAATTTTTTCATGATGGCCCATGACAATATTGGCCAAGACTCGAGCAAATGGTGAGCCCATGGAGATGCCATCTATTGGATTGTAAGTGCTACGGTTAAAAGATACTGAGTCTGTGCTGTGGCACTAGAGAAAAATGTGATTAGACCTTTGTTAGATTGTTTAGGGCGGGGTTATTTTGTTTGATATAGAAACCTGCAGGATAAATAGATTAGGTGAGTGTTATGTTGGTGAACAGGCTATTAGTGCCAAAGGAAGCTATAAATTTAAGCTGGTGTTTACATTCTTGAGTTCAGAAGCAAATGAAAACATGTCTGTTGTAGTGTACTCCTTGCATATGTATGGTGATAGCATAGTGCAAAGACATTTGCTGAGCTTTTAATTGTACATGTGAATGGAAGAGGCTATAGGAAGGAAAGCAGGAATAGTATTGGGCGCTCATTGTTTGTGAATTTTAGGAAGTCCATAGATTCTGCGATCCTGTGATGTATATTTTGCTGCACATTTAGCTATCTAGTTTGCCATTGTTCTTAAGCTCTCTAGAGACACACTGCAATATGTTCTCTATAGTAAGGGTGGGATCTGTATTTGATTTCTTTAATTTACTTTATCATTTGTAATGTCTATAATCCCTTTCATTTAGTCATCTTTGTTTACTATAACAACGGAATTACCTTTATATGCTCTTAGGATGGAAATATTCTCATGGTTGTGTAATCTTTTATGAACTTTGTGTTTCTTTCTCACTGGCTGTAATACGGTGTGAGGAGACATCACGATTTGCCAGATGTGTGAGATTGGTTTTCAGTTTTTGGCTCACATTCAGAATTCGCCAGCTTGTCACAATATAATGGCGAATCATTTCAAAGGATGAGTAATTAGTATTACTGTTAAAGTCAACCAAAAGCTGTTCCTCGCTAGTTCTATTTTGCTCATTTTTTGCGTTTTAGGTCACCATTGAGGATTCTATGCTTCCAAACAAAAGCTTTATCGCCATGTCAACACAAGTCATCTCTTTGATTGATGCATCCAGCAAAGTAAATAACTGATACCTTAATACAAAGACTTTTTGAAATAAAGCCAGCTATATATGGGCATAGTCTGCTGATTAACCTGGGAAAAACACAAAATGGTCCCACTATCCTCTTCATCACCCAAGGACCATGGATTGATGAAATCACAATTTGCTGAGAGGGACCCGTGACCTCCTGACATGGGTGGTTGGGTTGGAGAGCAATACTGTTAGTAAAGACTGGGAGGGCTAAGTGTAAAAATTCATTTCTTGCTTTTCCAAGACAATATGCAGATTATGCTCTTGCTTAGCAAGTTCTTTTTTAGATAGCTAATATCTCATATCTTCTTCAGTGTAGAGCATACAAGTGAAGCAAATCGTGGGAGAGTACAGTGTGTAATTGCTGATGACCATACATAACATTGAAAAGCTTTAAGGTACCAATAATAACTGAGCCTGGGAAATTATTGATATCATAGAAGCGAAGGCCATATCATGTGAACATTGTTGACTTCATACCAAGGGACATATCTACATAAATGGCTCATTCTATATGCGGGACAAAGTGAACTAGAACTGTGTACTATTATACGCAGTTGCCTAGGGGGGCCAGATCTTTGTTGAATTTCACATTCCAGATATGCCTTAAACATATTTACTGCTTGCATTATTTGGAAACTCGTGTGAATACTCAAGGACATTGGATATCTGTTAATATACTTTGACAATAAATGCAGATTGCAGTATACAGGGTTAATCCGGTCGGGAAAAGTCAGGAAGGAAAGTATGTTTTTAAGAGTAGTCAGGAAAAGTCAGGAAAAGTTATGAAATGTCAGGAAATTTTGTTGAAACTTGAAGAAAGTCAGGAAAAAGTCAGGAAATTCTATCAGTTAAGTGAATTCTGTGGCGATCAATTGTAGAGTTATATCAATATCAAATTTCATTTATCGCGTTTGAAATGCAAACATGCAATCTGGAATGTGAACACGCAATCTGTAAGTCGAAAATTTCAATCAGAACAGCAGATTTGGAAGATTTGTTGTCGAATAAATATCAATTTAAGTCGACTGAAGGTGTAATGAAATGTGACATCTAAAACCAAGTCGCATTATGGTTGAATGTTTGACTGATCCAGTCGATTAATCGACTGAAAGTCAACTGAAGTAAAAATTTGGCTTTTACTTCACACAATAGATGCCTTAAATGCATACTTTGTTAAATTTTCTTCTTACCAATTGTATTCGACGTGAGAACTATTCTACGTATAATAAATTGGAGATAGGTTACTTTGTACATGTAAAAGGGTTTGATCAGGAAAAAGGCTACAATTCCCATAATATAGTTGCAAAGCTACAGTATTAAGAACACGACAAACCTATAGGAATCCATTTATGTTAATTTAGATTTCTTATGGTAAATCATATCGTAATTTAGATTATATCTACACCATTGTAGATATTAATTTATACCCCATCGTTCCGCCTGCATTCACCAGTGGTTACAAATAATGTCTCCGAATTATGTTTCTCGCTATTGCAAAACTTTGGAGTAACCAATATCTGCTACTATACCTATTCAAATACCAATTGTAGTTCATTAGTTTGATTTAAAAAGTCAACAGTTTTTCTTTTGGGAATGTTATAGGATATTACGCCGAATCTCTATTAGGCAGAAAAATGTCGCGCTTCGAAAATAGAACCACTCTCTACTTTTAGCTGCTAGTATTTTCCGCCTCGACAGTTTTGAGCAACCAATCAGACATCAGGAAATTTTTCCACCTCGATATTTTCTACCTATTCGAGATTCCGCTTTACAGAGTTTCACTTAGCCTTTTGCATTTAGGATGCAAGGTGTTTTCAGAGTTTAAGCTGAAGGTGCTATTATGACTGTTTGATAGTCATTAAAGTTATATGAAACATTTAGGATTTTTGGCTTGTCAAGTTAATGATATTTGTTTTTTTGTTTGATAACGGAATTAACCAGAGATCCACCTTTTCTTACCCAAATTAACAAAAGATATTCAACTACTTGTTTTTAAAAGATGGGTCAGTGCCATCATTTTTAACATCTGCTAGTCAGGAAAAACACTATATATTTCTGATCTCTAGTCAGGAAAAACACCTTCATTTACAGGAAAAGTCAGTAAAAGTCAGGATAAAATATTTGGCTAGATGCGTATGAACCCTGAGTATATTTGTGAAATAATTCTGTCAAAGTAGACTATCACTGCAGCAAAGGTCCTGTGATTGGCCCCTTCAAATAAAGATAGAGCCAAGAATTGAAATGTCACAAGACACTTGTGAAATTAGCTTTTTGGAAGTGCCATAGAGAACAACTTCTCTTTTTCCAGGTTTTAAATAGGGTATCAGGATATTGTTTTTGCCTGTGTGATCAGCAATTCACTTTTCCTCATGAGTGTCTTTTTAATGTCTTTTGATTTGTGACTTGGAAACACATGTGCTATATCATCAGAATGCATCAACATTATGAACTATTTAGGACATAGAATGAATATGATTTATCAGGATCAGGAGGAGAAACTGTCCCAGAATTAACCCTTGAGATACTCCTGATTGTATATGTTGTGAATCAGACTGTTTATGTCAAGAGCTAACAAACTGTTTCCTGGGGAAGAGATAACTATCCATGGTTGCTTGGTTCCAGAGATGCTTTAGTAGGGGAGCTTGCTTTGTAGGCAAGAATGATTCACAAAATCAAAGGTAGAAAGTAAAATCTTTGCATATGCAATATGAAGAATATTTTAAGAAAGGAGACATTGACAAAGAGCTAACTTATATATGACTGCAAAGTGTGGTTTAAAAGCTTAGACTAAAAGGTTACCAACTGCTGCACAAGATTAAAATTCAGCAATAAAGGTACTATCAACATAAAATTATCATGAATAGAGCAAGCCTAAAATATTAACTATTCTTTGAGGTGAGTATTGAACACCTTACATCAGGCTGCCCAGTTCTAGCAAAAAAGTGAGTATTTAGAAAGACATGATAAAGCACTCATTTATATTCATTGGCATATTTGTAAGCACTATGAGATAGAAGTCTCCAGGAAATGGTATGGTCGCAAGACGAAAGCAGTTATTGAAGGGAACATTGTAACAATATTATGGGATATGCCTATCTATACAGACAGAAATCAAAGCCAATAGGCCAGATATCATAGTCAAAGGGAAATCGAAAAAGCTGTTCACCCTCATTGATATAGCTGTTCGTTCAGAAAGAAAGATTACCGGTAAAAGGTTGAGAAGATTTTAAAATACTAGGATCTTGAAATTGACATTGGCAATGTGGATCACAAAATCTATTGTCATATTACTAGTAATTGGAGCACTAGGAATAGTATGCGAAGGGATGAATTGATATGTAGAGCATTTATTTAGCAAAATCATCATTGACTTACTACAAAGATGGTGCTGCTTGTAGCTGCTAAGAAGAACACTCTCGATAAATTAGCCTTAGGCCCATTTTGTGGGTCTGATACACTATTTGAAGTAGAGTATCTAGCCATTTAAATACACAGAAAGCATAGCAAAAACTAATAACACACTAATCTAACAGAAATATGGGTTCTAGAGCCATTTTTTTAGTAGAATTGTATGTTTTATTTTTGCTGTTTTTCTCAAACATGAGTGTTGGGTATTACATCACATAAGTAGTAGTGTTACTGTTTGCCAATACAGTTATACTTGAGCTTTTGAATTAACAGGAAGTTGCTGCAGCTGTTCCATGCAAGTCCGTCATTGGCTGGAGATGTTGTGGTTCTAGGTATGTATCAATTTATTCCTGATCACAGTAGCATGCTTATTTTATATTTGTAAAGGGTCTTTATAATTTATGATTCAGATGCTTCTTTACTTTGATTGATTGCCTGTCAGCCTGTGTACTCTTTTTAGATACATCCTGTACAAACTCTATGTTCACAGAATACTTTTGTAATGGAAAGATATTAATGTTCTTATATTGATAGGCATTACTTTAGTGCATGTACTAGATGGGAGCTTTATAGTAGAGTGGACGAGCATTCTCCACTTTCATTCTCGTTCATGAATTAGTGTGTAAAATGGTAATTGTTATGTGTCAAAAACCAGCCCATTTGCTGAGTCTCTTTATACTTTTGTCAAATGGAGCAAAAAAATTTGAATTTTTGTGCTTGATTAGCAGAAGTTCTTCATAACGCATTAAATTCCCCTAGTTTCAGTCGAAATGTTGGTGAGTTAATATCACATCTCAATAATAGATCTATGCATAGATGTGCACTATAACTATAGATTTATTAGGGTAACGGTTTTATTTCAAAGCACTGCAATATAATATACACATTCTCTTTCTCCATTTCCTTTGTTTAGTTCAGGCAGTTCCTATTGCATTATTTATACTTTATACTAGTATATTAATGCGCTGCTTTTATGGTCCCACACTGGGGCACACACGTGCAAATGCATTCACCATTATGCATGTTGTGCTAGGGAAGTTCGACATATAACTAATTGAAAAGTCAGATTCTTTGTCATTCGTTTCCATTTGCAGAATGAAGGACTGTAAGGGAGTCTTGTGCCAGATGTGTCCACTTTTTCATGCAATTTTATTCCAAACTTTTTTCTTTTAGTGTGAGGTTATATTATGACAACGGAAAGGATTTGAATTTCACTCTTGAAGAAATTGGGGACGAAATCATTTTCATTATTAATCGCTTGAAAGCTGTTACTCCTGGTTGTCAGGTAATTTACTCTGCTATATTTGAATACATCCACCCCAACACTTAAGTTTTCTTCATCAATGGATTATTCTTGTAACATAGCTCCTGCTCTTGCCTTTTCAGTTATGACAACATAAGATAACATAAAGATGTGGTGAAGTTTTGCCTTTCTGGGAACCTAGACACCTGCTCAAACTCTCAAGATTAGACATGATATTTGAGCGAGTATAGTTGTATGTTGCATGTTTCTATCTACTTGGCTACATTGATTTGATGCTACATCTACAACATAGCTTTAGAGTATGCGTGATGACAGCCAAATGGTGCTTGGCGAATTTTATCATTTAGTAGCTTGACCAGTATACAAAAATATAATCCAAGCAATATTACTTTTCAATGGAGTATAAATTGTCGGTGTTGTTGCTATAACACTAACATCTTGAAAGCACGGATTTGCCATCACCATTTGTTATTCTCTCCAAGTTTCGTTGAGCTGCCTCCATTATAATGAGAAACTGTGCACCGAGTTTTATATCTTTAGGCTGGGCAGTTTCATGCAATATAAATATTTTGTCACTGTACCATTGAACAAATTTTGGCATACATTACTGACAGAACTTTTAAGTGAAAGATAATTTAGGGAAAAAATTACGTAAACAGAAAAGCTTCAGCGAAGTTTCTCCATATTTTGGTCAAGTATTTAGTTCTAATTCTTAATTCTACAGATCAGTTGTTATGTACTTTGGGGTCATTCTGAGTGAAATCATCCAATTTCACCAGATGATGTTGCAATATTTTCATGATAACCTGATATTTTAAGAGATTACAGTGCAAAATGAGTTATGTTTATTTCCAACATGTTATTACAATATCCTATTCCATTCAAAAGCTAGAGATATTTGAAGGTTTGGGCATTTCTTGTTATTTTGGAAAAAAGGTTGGGACAAATTTTCCCCTCCTGTCCTGATAAGAACAATAAGGTAAGTTAGAATGAAGATAACTTTACAAAAGCTGGTAACTAGATGTAAAATGCCCTGCATAGTTCATTTGTCAATTTAGTTTTGCGCTATGTCAGCTCAAATATGCAGTCATTTCTCAATTAAATGAGAGAGAAAATTATCAGAGCCAATTTTTTATGCTTGGTTTTTGAAGATGTCACAGACTATGTTTATGAAATCATAACCAACGAGTATAAAGA
>OLMO02000301.1:7488256-7526679 GCA_900291935.2 Cassiopea xamachana
AACAAACCAGATGTGCTTTTCGGTACTAGAATGAATACAAAGTGTTGTGTTATGTTTAGTTTATTCATCTATTGCCAAGGAGTGTTGTGTTCCTTGCTTTCAATTCTCATGGTAGCCCGACTGAGACATGTGATTTGGTAGAATTTACAATTAAACAAGACTTACCTGTAAGTTGAAGTTTGATGAGAATTCTGCCAAATCATATGTCGTAAGGAGGGTTAACATGCCCGAAGTACCCTTTATAGTAACCCTCCCTCTATCTTTCATCTTTAATTCATGTTTTTGATAAGGACCACAAAATGATCTTTAAAGTACTGATTCACGGCGGTGCGTGCGCTTCTCATGTTAACCCTCCTTACGACATATGATTTGGCAGAATTCTCATCAAACTTCAACTCACAGGTAAGTCTCGTTTAATTGTAAATTTCTTTTCATGGTTAAAGAAAAGTTAGCTTGCTCATCAAAATATAAAAAATGCAGATTTTAACACTAGCACATGATAGTTGATCTAGAGAGCGAGTATCACAGTTCTTTTATGAAAGCAAACTCAAGGCATGCACTGCACGTAGACTTAAGGTAGAGCAAGGACCTTTGAGCTAATTAGAAGCTAAATTGGGCAATAAACTTAATGAATAAACAATTCCACCTGTTACGGATTTTTTTTTTCAAAATGACGAATTTTCTACAACTTGTTTAATTTTACTCAACTTGTTGTGTCATCAAATGTTCCATAAAAAAAATAATTAACATCATCATTTAGTGAAACAAAGTATACCACACATCTTTGGATTTTGAAATTAACATACCGAAAATAAATTCATCAAATGTGAACTTAAAAAGGGAATTAACATTATCATTTTATGGAATGAAGTATACCACAGACCTTGGCATTTTCAAATTGATGCACATATAGAAATTTTTTAGTATTTTCTCAGATCTAGAGCCTACTTTATACATCAGCAAGTAAATACCTATCAAACATTTACAACCAATTGGGAAAATGAGTCTACCATCCTCAAGCAAGGCATCTCTTGGAAGCTGGATTACAATATAATAGGTGTTACATGATTAGCTTCTTTGGGTCATTCTGCAAAATATGCTAGCTACACTACTGTATAATAGAGCTCCAATAGATTCTTGGCTATTGAGTTGTCCAGAGAATTGTTTTCAAGTCAATAAACGAGCTTTAACTATGGTGTATTAATACATATGATTTCTACTAGCAATTTGGCAATTTGAGGCTTTATAGCTCGAAAGATCAACAGTTAGAGAGGATATGCCATGTTCACTGCTCTGATTGTCTTCAGGCAACCTAGCAATATTACTTTTGTCTAAGAACTTTAGCAGAGCAGCTTCTTGACTTTGTTTCTGTGGTGATAACTAGATCTTCAAGGACCCAGGCATGAGTGCAAAAAGGAATGAATTTGACAACCAATGAATCCAGGTTAGGCTGTAATGCAGGTCAGCCTCATTCTTTTTCTTTCAACTTGTCGAAAACACACTGAAATGAACTACAAAAAATGTTCTTGTTATGGTTTATTTGATGTCAATGTTCCCATGAAAACCTAGGAGAGACACTGCAAAAAACCATAAATATGTACCCAATTTAACCAATTGTGTCTCACTAAAGTTAAGAACATTGGCCTAGCTGATCTATGCCTATTGAATATGCTTATGAAAGCCAATTGATATAATTTTTCTATAGATATTCCATTATAGTATTAATATGAATAATTTAGCAAAGGGCCTGAGCAGATCAATGCAGCATAGCTACAAGCTTCTGCTAATCAATTACTAGGACCACGCACTTGTATGCATAAGGTATCTTACCATAGCTCGACAAAGCTAGAAAACATAAACAGTATAAGTTTGCAATTCACAAATTGAATATGGCTCTTACCATAAATAGAAATCCACTTGCGTTGGTGCAACTTTTTTGCAAAGGTATGGCAGAGTTGATTCTGTACTAGCCACGAGGCATTGCTACCGTGGCTCAAACTCTCCAAACATCTTGTAAGTTATCCTGTCCAACAATTTCTACTCTTGAAAGGCATCACAGTCAATATCTTCGTCCTACTTGCGATTACAGTTGCTGGAAAGATTATTTCTTGCGGTAGCTATATGACTTTCCTATTGACCTCCATACAAAACTTTGGAGGAGGAAGTAATTGAGTTCATCCCATGATGCTACGGCTTACTTCCTTCTGAAAACCAAGATGGCAATATTTGGCAGATAAAATTGACGATAACTCCTTCAATTCTCGACGAATTCAAAAAATAACCTCAGAAATGAAATCAGCTGGCCTTTTGACATCAGAATCAATGTAAATCTCAAAAAGTACGAAAATCATATCACAAGCACTTTACTAACCAGCAGTTTAATTTGCATCCAGTTCCCAATCACTTTCGCTTGACTTAACAAAAAATGTTAGAGCATGTATGATTTTGGGTAATTGTTCTTTCACTTTTACAAGTGTATCACTTCTCATTCTGAGTTATTAAACGAGTCTTATGCATCCCCAAGTACCTAATTCCTCATTTTTGTCCGTCAACTCCATAGATATAGCTACCCCTCCTCATCAAGTAGCTTCCAGCTTAGGCTTGATTTATACGTCAAATACTGTGGCAAGAAATGACTAAGTGTGAATAATATTCGACTTTAATGTTACATATAAAACAAACTTTTAATTTCAGTTGATGTACAGTTGCATCTTCGACTTCTCAAGTTGCATCTTTGACTTCTCACGTTGCATCTTTGACTTAACTTCGACTTGGTTTTATCCAATTTCAGTCATTAAATTCATTAATTTCAGTCATTTCAAAACATTAAATTCAATTTCAGTCGACTGAAATTTCAAACTTCGCAGGTGTCTGCTATTGTCTAGAAGAAGTTTGCTATTGTCTTCGGTCATGTGCTTCCTGGTACCCCTGTGCTTCTTGGCACCAAAGCTTAACATTTGCATCTTGTGGTAATAAGAAAAAATGTGCATATTTTCCTGGAAGGCATGATTATTTCAATGTTTGCCAGTCAAATTCAATGAGCATTGATTCACCAAATCACCAGCAGAGACCTCAACAGTTGAGATGATTGTGGGGGAGTCCAGTCTCTGAGAGCTTTTCAGCCTCAGGGAAGAGAAATTTGAACCTTCTATGAACCAAATAATTTTAATGAATAGACTGATAATTGGATAACCTCACCCAAGAAAAACAACGGATTATATTGTAATAATATCCACATCTGACTGGAAATAAGATTGAGGTTAGTTGATAAATAATACAGTTTATAGGAACATAAGAAGGTAGTAGCCAAGAGGCTGTCTTTCTCTGGTTATGCTACACAATTAGGTTGATGAAAAGCTTCTTTTTTGCAAGAGTGACAGAGATGATATAGAAGTGTTTTGACTAAAAGTATTTCCATATACACTGGACAGTAAATTGGAATATAAAGAGAATGTTGCTCAATTTTTGACTGTCTTTAGTCTGATAATACATTGTTTGGAGCTTCATCTACTCTTCTTGTAAATGAATTTGTTGAAGTATTTATTTTAGTGTAAGAATTTGCCTAGGAAAAATTGTCAAAGCTTAGCTCTTGTTGCAACATGAAACTTGAGCTTCAACATTATATTTCCATGCTAAAAGCTAATATCAATAAATCCGCATTCTACCATTGGGCCACCTGGTTAAGACTATGTTGAAGTAGATATGCCATTGTTTAAAACTACCTGCTAGTTGCCTTGCCCTACCTAATCTGCAAACTTCATTTTGGATTGTATGGTTTTTACTTGATATAAGTACTTAAGAAATCTGAAGAACTGGATTGCAATTAAAAAAACTTTTGAGGAAAACAGCAATGTTCTTGAACCAGGCTCTCTTGTCAAGTAACTTCAAATTCTCATCAGTTTAAATAGAATGAACAAAACACCAATCTATGATGGTTGAAAATATAACAGAGTGAAAACATGAACATAAGAACCTGCAATTTGGAATAAGCCTCCTTGTGCTCGCAAATAATAAGGTAACTCCAATCATCAAGGTGATCTTTCTTAACAAATGTTTCCAAAACAAAAGCCATCAACCATTATGGTTGACAGTTAACCACTGAAATACTATGGCAACATTTAGCCATCCAAATAAAATTTCTAGTTGCAAGTTCTTAATAGATGAAGGTTCTTATGTGCGGGTTTCTATTGTATTATTTCTCAAAACACTCCTTCACCTCACTTTTCCAAAAAAACTTTTGTTTCAATCCATCTCTTATCATGCCAGCTTCATAAATATTCTCACGACTTTGGGGGCTGTTTTTCATGATCAAAAGTTAACGGACCTCCCCATATCATCAACAGTCTCATTCCAACAATTAGGTGTTGCATCTTCCAGCTCTATGCACATGTTATGCGGCACAATGCATGCTGGTGTCATTGTTTGGGTGGTCTTTTTCTTACCCTCACACTTTCTCATCAATACCCTTCAGCGCCCCTTGATCCTTCCATATGCCCCTTCTGTCACCATCCTGGCCCTGCTCAGTCGATAATGGAAGTATGTTTATTCCTTTGACAGAATGGCATTTGTGTATGGCTTCATTAGCTATGTTTTAAATGGAAGTGCAGGTCTCATACAGTCAATGGATGTATTTTGGCCCTTGTTTTGCAATATTTGGAGTCACTTTCCCTTCAGTGATATCACTGTACATTTTAGTGGACTTGAATATAAGAGAATCATGACTATTTCCTGGATAGCCACAGCTTGCCCAAGTAGATCTGTATTTGGCATCTACAATTGCCATCAAAACAATTGAATAAACATTTTTGAAGCTGTTGTACTCTTTGTTGGCCGCTCTACCACCAAATGGGCACTTTATGGGAATATCTCAACTGTCTATTGCACTGAAGCAGCAAGGTGTACCAAGGCACCGAAGCATTGGACAATTGCTTCTAAAACCTGTATTTTTATGCTGCAAATAGTTGGACTTGCAAGGTCAGTCATTTCTGCTATTGTTGATAAGTAGTCCCCCCTACCTAATCGATACCGACAGATAGCCAACCTACATTCTGGGGAAAAAGGCTCTTCAATCACGATTTGTGTCTCGATATTTGATCTACTGTGATATAGAATGTACTGAAAAGTTCCCCTTGAAACCCTGAATCTTTCCTTAAACCTCTTGTCTGAATATGATGTCCAAACTAAATGCCACCTGCCACCATTTGCCACCTGCCACCATTTCCAATCAAGTGTGGACAAGATCCTGGTGCATGTAAATGGTCTTGTATGGACAGTAACAAAATTGAAAACATGCAGTATGACCTTCCACCTCCTTTTCAGTACATGTAATATTGCGCACTGAATCCGTATTCGCTTCTTTTCTGCTTCAAGATGGTGAGAATGCTTTCACTATTGGCACAAGAGGCAACAAGTGCTGAAATAACCATTTGAATATTTGGTGCCATCTTTTCAAAGATCCCTAGGCAACGTTGAGTGAGAGCTCTATGAATGAGCCACAAAAAGTCAGAGGAGCAATGGGATTTACATTTTACTGAAAGTCAACGTATAAAAAGGAGTCGCAGTAACGTCATAGTTGAACTAGTGTGAAGTCGCATTTAATTAATTTTAATTCGACGCAACTAAAGTTTGACATATAAATCAAGCCTAAGTCCATGAGGGCAACTTCCTGTAATCCTTGATAATAATAGTAATGTTTTTAAACTTCTCTTTGAATATATGTTTAACTACATATACAATAATACACCTCTCAAGTACATGACAGTGTAGAATTGGCTTGCTTGTGGAGAACATACTGAATCGTAACATAAAATAATAATATATATTTACACAGGATAACTTGGTCAGCTAAAGAGGTGCTATCAATCAAGAACCTGCAACTAAAAACTAATATACTTAGATAATGAAGTATGTAAAATTACGTGCGTAAGAGGTAAAAGTAGAAGTTTAACCATTCCAGTCAAGCTCATTCCATCTTCCTTTGAATATCACCAAGCATCTTTCTAAATTCAATGCACCAGTCATCTTGTTAAGTAGTTTTCATCCTTGGAAGAGGAATGAATTCCGGCCAGATTCAATGTGAACCTTTAAAAGCAGAAGACTACTGTTATTTCCACGAGTGTCTTTTTGATGTTGAATTATTTTGAAGTATTAATTAAAAATTCATGTTGCTATTCCTTTTTAGCATTTAAAAACTTCGATTACACATTTTCTGTCTCTTGAATGGTTCATAGTGGGTAGGCATACTCTTTGAATCTTTATGTTGAGGATAGTTGAGACGCTTTTCCTGATTCTTTCAAATTGTAGCTTGTGTGTCTTTAGCATTCCGAGCATCATCTTACTGCAATGCAGCATCTGTGACAAAATCATTACTTTATAGATGGTCTCTTCTACAGATAGACTAATAATGTGCCTTATGCAAGCCAATAGTTTCATTCATGGTCAAACTCTTATCTATTGTAGCACTGAAATATTCGTACAATTCTGATTGACATCACCTTCCAATTCAAAGAAATGCTTATTTTATCTGCTTTTGCAAGTTTTTGGTGTATTCTATACAATTTGATTTCTGTTTTTGCTTTAGTTAACCAGTATGTGATTTGATTTATTCAATGCTCAGAGTCTTCTCATTTAGTTTGCTATCTCTGTCTAATGTAAGTATTACTGTATCATCAGCCTGGAGTACAATTTTGCACTTCTTGACTTCTTCAACGATAGCCTCATTCAAGTAGTACGTACGCACCAAATCGGCAATAATTTAACTCCCTCTCCCCCATCGTAAGCAGACATACTCTTTCTAGTGGGCATGTTTTTTTAAGTATCTAATCAATAATTTCACAAAGAGAAAGACTGTAAAACATTTGAGAGACAGAATGATAATCACAGCAAATGTTTTTAAATCAGTAATGAAAGTTGTCACCAAAGAAAACAAAGTATGGTAAAAGTGCCTTGTATATGAAAATATAACAAAATGCACGCAATAACGAACATTGTTGTGTGCATACGTAGATGCTGTAGTCCCCCTCCCCCCTTATATGCCTAGTCAACGCTTTTCCTTGACGCCGTTTGTGCGTACGTACTTATTGAATAACCCGGATGTCAATAATCACTATTGTAAATAATAGGAGGTCTCCTGACATAGACCCCTGTGGAGCTCCTCTGCTGAGTGATTGTTGCTCAGAGCATGTGTTCTGGAAAGACACAAACTTCTTGTTGAATAGATAAATTTCAGACCACTTAAGTTCTTTACCAAGCACTCCATACATTGACAACTTAGCTATCAATGTTGCATAGTCTATCTTATAAAAGGCTTTTCGCCGGTCGACAAAAACTGCTCCTGTTATTTTACCTTCATCTTTGTTGTTTCATATCAAGTCTGGAAAACAGTCGACCGCAATCTCAGTAGATGACTTTCATCGAAATCCAAACCGGGAATCTGAAGGAGGACTGTTGTTTTCAGCATATGTATGAAAGTTGTTATGCATAATATTCTCAAAGATTTTTGAAATAGCTGGTAATACTCAGAACTGACGATAGCTATCCATTATTTCATTGTAATCAGATTTGTGAGCAGGTGTTATTTTTGTACATTTACAAATACAATACTTTTTGTAAAAATCAGTCAAAAGTAAAATATTCATAATTTCTATAGTGTATAATACCACAAAACAATATTTTCACATGTGATACAGTTACATCTCTTCTTTATACTGGTTGGGTGGTATACCACTATAATATATTGCATAATCTTGGTGCACAACACCATCAAATCGAAGCCTAAAAAAATTGGTGCTATAAAACCCTTTATCTCATTTAAATCAGAAATAGATGCATTTTAGATTTAAAATATCCCAAAAATAAGTTGAAAAACGAACGGAAAAGACCTTTTGACATTTAGGTGTCATTTTCTGTAAAGTGATTTTGGTTTTAATTTATGTCTTTTGCTATTCAGTACAGAAAGGGGACATTTATTACACCCTTTTTCTCATAAATAAGAAGCACCCAAATTTTGACATGTGTGTAGCTTTTGGATTGAATATGATATTGTAATAACATTTTTGTGAATTAATCGCTGAAAATTTGAAGTAATTCTGAAAATATGGTGGTGACTGCCTTTGAATGATTTTACTTGGAATGACCCTTTGCACGGTAAAAGTTGTTCTCGTAATTTTCCCTGTTTGGGGGACCCTTCACTTGTTCTCCGCCTGGTTTTTAGTGGGCACCCAGAGAAGTTTGAGGTATCAGATGAAAGCATTTCTTGGTACTTGAACATTTCCCTATTTCAAAAAGGGTAGGCCAACTTTGGACAATACGTTATTTTAACATTAATGCAAGAATACTAGAGAACACACATTAAAGGTCAAATGAATGTTCAGACATTCAATTCATCTATAGCATCTAAATTTTACAGAAACAGATGCAAACCAAAAGATTGGGGTTTGTTGGTCTCTCTGGCATTATGGTACTACTAACAAATTGCACACATTTGAGTCCCCTTTTGACATCATGATTTCCAACATGCATCATAGCTTTTTGGTGTACATGATAGAAGCTTATGCAAAGCAGAGCATACTTAATAGATATGACTTAAGGAATGTAATGTTTTAGGAGTTCCATTATTCATTTATACAGTATAGGGGAAAGCTAGTAAAATGACAATTAGCATAAATTGCAAAAATCTCAACTGGAAAATACACATCATGATAGTATAAATAGCAGCTCAGTTATTCAAATCATCTCTTGGAGATAGATTTGATTTACCAAAGCAGATGTGAAACTGAACAAGTTCAAAATAATGGTGTAGCAATGGATCTCACAATAAACATTGACAGGTTGTTCGACTTTCTAGAGTTCAACAGCCTAATGATGAAAGGAGCTGAGCTATTCAAAATGTTTACAGGCTTCAACAGTTAAAATGAAACGTTATGAAGATCTTAGAAAGACTTCCCTTCCAAAATTTAATTCATTCTTCGATAATCAGATTCATGCTGCAGATTGGTCGTTTATATTCCCACCCATTATTGCAGAGTTCAATTATCATTAAGGCTATTTCAAGGTTCAAGTCTTCTCATGGGTTTTGTTTGGAAAACAACTCTAGCTTTTTTCTCAAGAAAGTTATGCCCATACTGGCAAATTTTCTTAGTAAAATATTTAATTTATGCTTGTCTTTATGGAAATTCCAAGACATTTGAAGAAACCTGGGGTCACACAAATCTATAAGGACAGCTCACAAATGAAATTTCCAACCACTGACCGATTTCTGTTTTGTCTGTTGTGTCTGAACTTTTTGAGAAAGTAGTCTATGATCAATTGTACATTTGTATTAATTCCAAAAGCCTTAGCCATTCAGACCAATCTGGATTTCGATCTTTTCGCTCAGTTTTATCCTGGTTACTAAAATGCGCTAATGCCTGGTATCTTGATGTCGACGACAGACAAAATACATCAGTATCATTTATTGATCTTAAAAAAGCATTTGATACTTTTGACCATCAAATACTTGTAAGTAAAGTGTATGGGCTATCATGCAAAGAGATTACCTGGTTTGAGTTGTATCTATTCCTGTACAGAAAATGTATTTCAACGTCCATCTTTTAGCAGTGGACCAGTCATTTGTAACACTGCGGTGGTATGGCAGCACTATAATCCACATGTTGAGCTATGAAGTGGATATCTTCCCACCCCTTGAAACCAATTTTACAACCACCTTCTAGCACCTCAGTACAGCAGCGGTACTCACGCCAACCCACCAACTAGTTCATTTTACACTTGCCACAATTACACCTACAGCAATGCAAGATAAAGTGTGCTGCATATCTTTTTCCTATCTGCTCTTGACTGTTGTTTCATTTTCCTGGTCTACCAAAAGACTATGAGCATGGAGTGCTGTATTTAACATTGCATTTCAGTGACAAATAGGTCACAATAATGCATCGGCTACCTAGCAATAAGTATTGAGCTTCCACTGATAATTACTGTATTTTGGATTAAAATCAAATCTACTTTACTTTTTGGTTAGCTTGCTATATGTTTATATTTATGAAAACATTCGAAGACACAAAGCAATTGTCTAATCTGATTTGAGCCTACTCCCGAGCAGCTAAAACATCATATGTTATCCAGACTGGGTCGTATTCCAACTTGTTGCAAATCCACATTCATCTAGACTCCTTCACTCTCGCTATCAATACTTGATAATGACTAATCTTCCACACTCAATATATCACTTGCAGCTATTTTACCAAAGAGTACGAGACAACGACACCGACTATCGGTTACGTCACATCCCTACTCAAAAAGACCCGCATAGTAGTCACTTTCAACAAATAATTTATGATGCTTAATGTGTACTTTTAAAATCTGAATTTTAAGATTTGCTAATAAAATCGAGGTAGAATTTTGATGCATAACACGTTAAGGACATTCTCGGGACAACAAAGCTTTGCCCACAGCCGAGTGTGCATTTGGAACAATCCTACATATAAAGCAAAAACAAGTAAATCATTCTGCACCTTTAAAGCTTAACTGAAAGCATGAAGTTATAATGGCCACTTTGATGTTCCATTTTTATTACAAACCTAGCTTAATTTATTCTTTTTTCTTTGCATTTTTATTTTAATTAACTTTTTCGTGTAATTAGTATAATTAGTATAAAAACAGGGCAGGCTTGCTCCTCAATTCTTTTGTTTAACCTCTACATTACATAAATAATTTTTAAATGGAATGAAATCGCAGAGTAACTAATAAGTCCTGCATTGATAATGAGCCCATTATTGTTAACGCCTTGAAAAATTCACCCTGGGTTATATTACCACGTTGGTGAATCCCTTTTATGGTTGATGAGTGTTTTATCAGAAGTAATGGCCCTTGCAGCTCCTTGACAAGTTACAAATTCTCTCACAACGGAGAGGAGCTCCTATTCCTACTATGTCTAGAGCAATGGAAGTACAAGAAGATATGTAAAACAAATGTGATAAAATTGAGTAGAAATCAAATTATTTCCAAACACATTGTATCTTGATAATATTTAATCACTCTCTAGAGTTCAGTATGGCCATCTTAACCAGCTTGTAATTATCTATTAAATGCCATGAACAATGCACATGAGAGCTTACCAGCAAGAATAGTCCAAGAGCTAGTAGATTGCAAGCCTTTGTCAAACCTTTGTTTCACGAGCAACAAATACTTCCAGTGCAGCCAAATATCTGGCAAGATATAGGCTGCAGGGATCTTTTTCCTCGAGTACTCCATTTCTGTTAATCTTTAACATAATTTTGGAAAATGTACTTGATAATCAGTGAAAAAGAACATCCGATTTCCTTGTTTACCACTGCGACTCTCTTTTTGCCATACAACCAATAAAGTAGACTTTGTCTCAGCAGCAGTACTATTTTGTGTTATAGCACCTTCATGTTATCCCCATAGTGTTTCTTATTGACTGATTTAGGGATAAGATATAGAGTGCCTGAGTTATCAACCAATTAATTGTATTTCGAACTGCTAGAACGCTAAAGCTTCAGAGCAGCATTTGTCAATAATGTAATAAATTGCTGGCTTGAAGATTCTTTTTCTTCCGTGAGCTGGCATGCTCTTTTCCCTTTTCAATTCATGCAGCTTTATTATGGCATACAACACTGATACAGTTTCATATGAATTTCCTTAAACAGGCTTGCAATATTATATGCATAGTGTGTATTATTGGCTTGGGACCTATATTAAATCAGGGAAAAGCTGAGCAGAATTCAAGTAAATCTCAGTCAAATTTAGGGACAATTAAAAGAAAATAATTTCATGGGTTTGGCAAACACTCTGTTTAATGATTAGTTTGCTTTTGCTTCATTTTCATTGCTTTTAGATACCTTTTATTCACTTTTGGTAGCCAACTCCACAACTTAAGATATAGCGCAACATTTTGCAGTATGTCCGTTATTTTCAGACTCAGGACATGTCTCTGCGAAGGAATGTTAATGGGCAGCTTGGTTTCCATATCTTTTATGAAGGACTAGTTGCAGAAGTGGAGCCATATGGCATGGCCTGGCAAGCTGGATTGAGAAAAGGCAGTCGCTTACTTGAGGTTCGTTTTATTTATGTAGTGAGAGTGATATTCTGCACATACAATCTCTGCCAGAAGTCTTCGAGCACTTGCACTATTTCTGTTTCTTATTGAGTGGTATCCCTCTTTTCCCTCAAAACAAACTTGTTGTACACAGGTTCAACAAGCGCAAATGTCGCTATGCTTCCCGATACATCTAGACTCTCTGGCAAATACACACTTAATTCAACATTTTTTAAGGGGGAGGTTATTTCAATCATTTGAATTGTCAAGAATTTTATTATTTTCAAATACCATGCATTAATTAATTGGTGTTCCAAAAATTTTTGGAAGAGATTGTAGGTTTGTCCAATATCTATCTAGTAGTCACCTCAAAGGCAATCTTTTGCACGTCACTAGTATTGTTCACATGACATCTAGCAGTTACTTATCTTTTTCATATGTAATAACTAGATTCCACCGCAACTTATAGAGTATTTTATGTCGTGAATTCTGAATATTTGGGTCCATTGTATGCTGTTTTTTTGTTATCTGTGAGTTGTTTTAGAATGGCTTCAGGAGAGACATGTTAGTTTTTACTTGTTTATTCCGTTATGGTTATATTCTATAGATCAATAACCAGCTGGTTGGGACTATGTCTCATGACCATATGATACAGGCTCTGCGGAAACCTGGAAATACGACAGTTGTTGTTTTGCCACCATTACCTGATGGTCAGCCTAGAAGGTAAGCACGTGAATTAGTTGATTAAAAAATGAATATTTTAGATCAAAAGATGCTAGAGACAAAGAAACAATTGAACTCTTAATTATCCTTGTAGTTTTTTTTGCGTCACCAGAGGGTTCATTGTGATGTAGTGCAACTTAAACAAGATATCTTGGGGCATCCAATAGATAACTTATGACGGTATAGTATATAGCTTTGGTATAATATTAAATGTGGTATTAGCTTCCAATTTCTGATATCTTTTGTTATATTTGGTATATGTATTCAATTCTCTCTAGCAATTTATACGAAAAGTTAATCATAAACAAAATATGCAAGGGAAACCTAGGGAGAACCAACTAAAGGCTGAGCCATTAAACCTAGTAATAGGAAAGGGTGTACCATGATATCCATGGTCAAATTCAAAAGTGAAATTAAGTTAAATACCTTGAGTTGGATAAAGGAAATTTAGGACTTTAGGGTGGGATGGTCTGTAAGGATTAGTAGACTCTCATGAATTAGGAGATATAGGAGTTGGCTTATCCTCATCAACTTTGGGCTTTTAGCCTCCTACAGACTATGTGGTCCAGAGAAGATGTAATAACCTTATCAATAAGAGATATAGGAAAATGTTGATTTTCTTTGAGAAAGCCTTTGATACGAGAAAGCTCTATATGAAGGCTAAAGTATGTGGAACAAATATTATGTGCAAGCAGAAACTAGGAACTGAACAAGATTAACTTTCCAAGAATGCAGAGTAAGGCTACCAAAATCAAAGAAAATACCTATTGAAGCTTTTTTCTGATAAAGGTCAGTAGAGAAACTATTGTTATTAATCATGACAAGAGTGTCAAGAAACGGGAGTTTGTTATCAGCACCTAATTCAACTGTAAACACACAAGAATGGCCCTGTTACTTAATAGAGAATCCCTGAGGAAGCAAATGTGCCTATTCTCCCTCTTCTGATTTCATTCAAGAGCATTAGACCCCACTTGATGAATGAAGATACATAATTCAAAATTTTCTC
Organism: Cassiopea xamachana; assembly: GCA_900291935.2. Lineage (NCBI taxonomy): Eukaryota > Metazoa > Cnidaria > Scyphozoa > Rhizostomeae > Cassiopeidae > Cassiopea > Cassiopea xamachana. Next base: position 7,502,038 of record OLMO02000301.1, read on the forward strand.
CACCTTCAAAACATAGTCAGAACGTTTAAGGAAAACAGCCCCATTCACCTTATCAGGATGAATAATAGCCAGGTCTTAAATATTACCAAAGTTTCTAGGTGACTTGTTTTCAGCTTTGCTAGTATTAAAATCCTAAAATTAATTTTAAACTCATTTGAATTAGTTACACTGATGATGGATCCCAGTAATTAAGGTCCGATATGTCTGGACGTATCTTATAAGGAAGGGCCTTACAAGGAATTTTAAAACATTTGGAAATGTCATATTAATTGGAAAGGTCAATAATGGAGCCATGACTCTTCATCTTGTCGTCTTTGGTCTGTCATTTGTCACAAAGCTATGCTTCCTGCAAAGTGAATCTATTTCTAGTTCATTGTGTCTTCTTTGGTTTGATTGCCAGACAAGAGCGTACTTTTAATTGTATTGCAATATTATTTCATTCTATCCCCTTCTGTGGTATTCTGCATTTTTAGTGTACTATATCCTTAAAAGGCAACTGAAGTTCAAAACCAAAACTCCTAAATACATACATCTTTGACATATGAATGCAAAACAATACTTTTCTATTTCATCTGGATCGTTGTTTGACCATGCTATTGCATTCTTTTTGGCTAATTGTCTTGACTGGATTCTGCCATTTTGTACTCCTGCTTCCTTTCCCAATGTGAGGTTTGATATTATAATGTCAATTGACGTCAAGTTGTAGGAGTTTGTTTACTATGAATGTTTTTCGATCCTGCGGTATTTGTTGGCAGATGTGCATTTAGTAAAGTGACGTATGTATGACAAAGCTAGATGTTGCTGTTAAAAATGATATTTTTTCATATCTAGACGCTTCAAAGTATGCTCAATGAGAATTAAGTACTCTTCACTTTTTTCAATTTTTTACCACTTTTGTCCAGTTGAAGTTACTACAGGTGGTAGAAATGGAAAGTTTCAAACCGCTTATAACAACATCATACCAGAGGCTGGATTGACTCTCAAAGTCTGCTTTATTGTAATTTGGCATGAATCTGCATTTGTTCTCATTTCAACAGCGTTTAATTTCCTTTTTTCAAAGGCTAGAAAAAATTTTCTATACATAGCTGTGGAGGAGCATACTTTTCATTTGTAAAGACTACACCTAACTAGGGCACTGTTTGTATGGAGAAAGGCCACTCTACTAAGAGGGATAGCCCTCTTTGCCTACATCTCACCTTGTAGATCATATCTTCTTGCAAATTCTTCTTCATTTATATGAAATGAGGGCTAGCCTAACCATACTTCTCATGAAAGCAATGGGGTGGGCATCAAAGATTGGCAGAAATTGATATATGTGCTGTTAAATTGTATTTGATGAAATACTAGCTAGAAGTACACTTGTATCGATGCACACACCTGGTAGACCAATCAAGGATACAGCGACTTCTATGAACAAATAAAAGCAGCTCTCCCATGCTATGAAGTTCCAATAGCTTTACATTAATATCACTATTTCAAATCAAGTTATTGTGCTGAAGATGATGATTGATCATGCCACGCAATGGTCAAAAGATGATTTTATTGATTAATTAGAATGAAAGTTAGAGGCCACCATGATTATTTCACTTCATATTTGGATTAGACTCAAACTTCAATTTAGACTCACACTGTGATAGCCTAAGATTTGAACAACATGCTACACTTTTGCAATCCATGCCCTGAAGAACATTGGGCATATGCATCAAATCGCACATGCGCTTGGTTTTGCACGAGCGATAGCTCTGAATATTACAAGTTGCGCATGCAATAAATAGATGCGTGTTCCAGATACTAATGTGACAAGAAATTGGTAGTTTACAGTCTGTGATATTATTTGAGACTGGGTTTACATGATTTTTGGATTAAAATGAATCCGTTATGCTGCAATAGTGTATTGCCTTTCCATTTACTTGAAATCATTTACATGAATCTGATACAAAATGAATACAGTATCAAGTAGACACATGAATCCAGTATGATTTCGTACCTGATTAAGAATGATGCTATATTTAACAATATTTTTCAAAAGAAAGAATGATCTCATTGTCGATAAGGTATGAAATCATTTTGGATTCATGTGTCCACACAATTTCATATTCATTCTTTATCAGATTCATGTGTGTCTTGAATGTTTTATACCTCATCATGTAGATGGAAGATCAGTGCACTGCAAAATAATATCGGATTCATTTGAATCTGATAGCATGCATGCAGGATCTGATATCACAGATTCAATATAATGCGGTTTTCTTTTCCAGATTAAACCCTCCCCCAATTTCAATACTGATGCATCATGCAGTATTGCAGATAGGTCATGTGCAATTCTTCATGCAACTTTTTATTTTTTAGCTTTTGTGCCTTGCTGCACGAGATACAAAATTGCAATAACTATAGAGAAAAACAATTATGCTGCTATTTTATTGCAATCAACAGTATTATCATTGCAGTTTTGCATGCAATTATGAAATTGTAATTGCTGCAATTGTAGACAATCTCTGCAATTATAGGCACATGTAAATGTGAAATTGTACAGCTGCAATTGTAGCCTCTCGGCTGTTATCTAAGCACATCAACTGAATATTCCTTTCCGCTAGTGAATTTAAACAAGCAGTCACAGATATTCTTGTGTCTTTTGGTTTGCTGTGTTCAAATTCTAAAGAAGTCTTATGACATTGCCCCTCACTTAGATGTCAGAAAACATAAAAATCGATGTTACAAAGGCTCTAACAACTTTTCATCATTGTAATGAGTTAGGATACCAGGTCGCATTATTCAACTTTGAGGGCATGGAATAGTATAACTTGTCACAACACATAAGTTTCAAAAAGCAGCTCAAAACATATTGAAAAGGTTAGAGTGAAAGTTGAAACACATTATTGGGAGATCAACGCTTTCTAGTGGTGGAACTGAAGCATTATTATGATTGGATGTTTTGGTATTTGAAAACTGTTTCTCTTATTAAAGCTGAAGGTTATATTCATGAAAGACATGAAATGAATTTAAAATTCTACTTCTGCCTAAAAACTGAAGGTCACAGCAAATTATCACGATTTGGGGGTAGAAATTTTGATTGACATTAGTAACTCACATATACTACATATAAAGAAGACTCTTGACATCTGCTGAAATGTTGGCCCACACTCTCCAGTTAGTCACCTAGAGAGAGCATTGATTAAATGACTCTAAGTTTCTGTCTCTTTTTAGTGATGGCCAATGTGAAACAATTGTGGGATACCAGGTGCCAAAATGTGGAAGGTAACTTACCTGGTATACTGTAACTGACGTTGCCCCTTCAATGAAAGCCAAGGCTTGTTTTTTCGCCTTACATTGCAACCACCAATTTATCCTCGCCTTGTGTTTAGCACAAACCTTGCACTACACACTGACTACGTATACTTATCCTTTTTTCTCTTCATTGTCTTTGCCTATTACCCATTCTATCCCCCATGAAAAGAAAGTCGAGAGCTCAACTTTTTCCCTTGTTGCTTTTGACAGACATTCCAACATTTGATTGCAGCAAACAACCACTCTCGATACGTAAAACAAGCTTCTGTTAATCTATAAATGTCTACCATTCGGCTTTTGGATACAAAAGATTAAATGAACAATTGAAATGAGTCTTATATTTCCCATAAGTGGTTATGCATGTGTAATTATAAACACTTATACATAAAATAAACCAAATGCTATGTTCATCCAGATGAAGTACAACAGCAAGAGAAGGACATTGCCATTTTATATGTGTGATTGCACAGTAGACAGTGGCTTTGTTATGGGCAATATTTCGCACATGCTGTTGATTTTGCACCTTTTGAGTGAAAGGCTAGCTTGCCATATTTGGTAAAGGGGAATATTGCTCATGTGATCATTGAAAATGCTGGATCTTGTATCTTATTATTCAGAAAGGCTGTCCTTCTCAGTATAAATAATATTAGCTCACAACTGATGCTAAAGCTGATCACATAAAAGAGAGCAATCCTTTCTTCTCTCCCGAGGTGAATGCGTTGACTTGTAAGTAGTTAGTCCCCGTTTTTACCCTGTAGACCCTAGCACATGCCCGTTTGCCTCCACTTTTTGCCATGCTGGTGCATGTTGCTAAGTGAAAATGACAATCAGAAGTTCGCTACCTGAAGCTGGTATCTGCAGACAATTTAACCTGGTCTATAAAAGGAATCAAAGTTTACCTCGGCAAAGAGGGCTAACCCTTCTCTGTATAATACTGGTGATCAAGACATTCAGCTTCCTGAATGGCTAGCATGGCATACAAAATTGTCCTCCATTATTCTCTGTCTTGAACTACTGCTATTGCCTCAGTCATAGATAGTCCTAGCTTCTCGTCAGTTGTATTTATCAACCTAGTTTTCTGTCATCCTCTTGATCGTTTTCCAGATATCTTCCCAGTTGATGAGTCATACTCTATGCAACTGTATTGCATTATGTGCCCTATGCATTGCAGCTTCTGTTGTTCTATCAGGTTAATAGGTCCTTTGAATTCCCCGATCTCCTCAAGAACACTTTGAATAATCTCTTTTCTGTCCAGCTGACTCTTACCAATCTTTTGTATGCCCATATCTCAAATGAATGTATTCTAGCTGTCATTCCTTTTCATTGCCATATGTTGCTATTGGAAATACTAGTGAACTTTATAGTGTTACCTTTGTTGACTGATAAACTTCTCCTTCCATATTCTGCTCAATGAAATTGTAGCATGTTTTGTAATGGCTATTCCTCTACTCATTTCTTTTGTGTCATCATAGTGGTCACTGATGAGGGCACCTAAATACTTGAATTCCCTAAAGTTCTTGTGAGCTTCACGGTTAGAATTGGTATGAACTGTAGAAATAGACGTGACACTAGGTCACATTACAATGGGTGAGCATGGACATCCGAAATGGTACCAGTAAGGTGGCAAGATGCAAAACATGGAAACATAGGCAACAGCAGATAATTCGCTTTCCCATGGGAAAAATATCTAAATCATGCTCTATCTTACTTTTTCTGAACCATCATTGGAAGTAGGCCCAAAGAGAGTTCTCTTTCTTTTCACAAGCGTACAGTTATCTCTTTAGCATCAATTGTTGTGGAGCCATGTTGTCAGTTTTGCTTCCTTGCTTTATGACTTAGTCCCATCAGTCAGTTGGAAAGCCATGACAAAACCATGTTTAATTCAGAGTTATATCATGCCCATTTGCAAAGTATATAGTGTGCAAGATATAGTGTTGCTAATTTTCTTTTTCCACTTAATTGACAACAAAATCGAAATATAAGTAGGTCTTCATAAAACGTCAAATCCATCAAACCAGAATGAATATATTCATTAGAAAACAGACAAGCTGGATTTCTATGATAAAGCTGTGAGAATTGTTGACTATATATGCTTTCAGGAAAAAATGATATAATTCTTAAACATACATTTGTAATTCTAATAGCTAGCTTTAAAAAGCTGTGACATGTATGCAGGATTAATTTCTCAGTGACAAAGAAAACGGAAATAGATTCTGTTAGCTGATAACAATCTTACCTGCTTTGAATGCTCATGTACATGCGATAGAGTCCAACTCTGCATCTAAAAGTAATATAGTTACTGAGAGCTTGGATGCAGGTCAATAAACTTCATTTCTTTCACATCCACGCAATAATTGCAACAAAATCTATGTAAAATTTCTTGTCTTTTATATTGATAAGCTGTGGAAAATACTTTCAGTAATATGAAAATACTCTTTTATAATAAATTCTCATTATAGCACTATAAAACAACAAATTTTTCAATGGTAAATGTATTTCATTAGAATATATTCTTGCATTATAGCATAATTAACTAATGAAAAGAATCAAAATTTGATTTTAAAAGGAGGAAACAAGATGATGGTTAGTGAAGCTACAACCACTCTTAACACATCAGTTTCTGCTGTTGCATAATTTTTAACAGACCTGAGAAATACCAAATTCATCATCATCATCATCATTATCATCATCATCATCATCATCATCACCATCATATCATCAATCATCATCATCATCATCATCATCATCATCATCATCATCATCATCATCATCATCATCATCATCATCATCGTTTTATGTCCTTCTTTCCCAATACTATGGAGTTGGACAGGATATGAGCCGCCTCCACTGGTTCCTGTCCATTGCCATCTCTTCATTGATGTGGAGCTCCCCCACATCCTCCTCCACTCCTTTTCTCCAGGTCTTCTTTGGTCTGCCCACTGGCCTACTGCATTCTACCTCAAAATTCATTGCTCACTTCACTATATGGCCTTCATCTCTTCTCACCACGTGGCCAAGCCATCTCAATCGTGCTCTTTTCAAGACCACTACCAAACTCTCCAGTGCACATCTTCTTCCCACTTCATTGTTTGGGGCTTGATCCTCTCCTCTGGTATTTGTCATATACCTAAGTATTCTAGCATCACAGCTTCTCACCAGGATCTCTAATTGCTTTGTAAGAGCCCAGATTTCTGCTTCATATAGCAACACTGGTCTCACCCATGCTTGGAGTACTTGTGCTCTATTTGCTAGAGGGATGCCTTGATTTACTAGTAATCTTGCCAGCTCTCTCCAGTTCCTCCAAACACTGGGAATCCTTGCTCTTACAGCGCACTCTGCTCCTCCTTCCCCTCTCATCACATCCCTGAGGTAGCAGAACTTATCCACTATTTCCACATGATCTTCGCCAACCAGTACCTGTTGAGCATCTTCCTCCTGCCTACCTCCTCCAACACACTTTGTTCATCTAAAACCATTTCCCATTCTTCTCACATCTTGGAGACCTGAACATAGCTGGTGACACCATCTTTCACACTCCCTACACAAAACTGAGTTTCGCCCAATCCCTTTGCCACAGCATCCACATGGATACCTTCCTCATTTCAGGGGCACTGCTGGTTTCCTTCTGAGTACCATCATCTTTGTCTTCTCCATGTTCACCTTTGGCCCTCTCTTCTCCATTCTCCTCTTCCATGTCCTAAACCTCTCCACCACCTCCTCTTCCTCTTTTTCTGCCATTCAAACAAGATCATCAGCATATAGCAATTCCTTCAGATTATCTCCTCTCTCTTCCTTTGTAGCCTCTTGCATCACTACTATAAATAGCAGTGGGCTGAGTGATGACCCCTGGTGGACTCCCACTTCTATGCTGAATTCTTCTGGCATCCCAGCTGGCGACTTCAACCTTGCCTCTTGTGTTTTCATACAATGCCATTACTAGAATTATTACATTTTCTGGAACTTTCTGTCTTCTCAGGGCTCACACAATCATCTCTCTTGGCACTCTATCAAAAACATGATACAATTTCCTCTTCTTTTCACCATACTATTTTTTTAGCTGCCTTACCAGCATTCAACATCCAGCAATACTTCTTCGAATGCTTCAAAGCTAAAGGTGCTTCTGCCAACAACCTTGGACAAACTTCTCTTCATGATACCAACAAGACGTTCAAAAAACCCTCCCCACCAAGGGGCATGTGACATATTGAATTGCCATTGTATTCCCTGTTCCATGATATAGCTTGAAAGATTTGTTTCTCCGCAAGGTTTTTAGCCATTTCTTGGTTGCATTGAACATTCTTCCATTATCACTAACCATCAGCCTTGGGGATCCTCTTTGTGCAACAAACTCCTTTAGTGCTCTTTGAAATACTGGTTACGTCAAATCCTTGCATAGCTTCAGGTAAGCAGCTCTTGCGTTGGTGCATGTGAAGAGTGCAATGTATGCTTTTCCTATCTTACCCTTTACTATCTTGTACCTAACTGGCCCAGCAAAATCCACACCTCTGACAAGAAAGGGTCCCTTTAAGTCAGTTCTGAAATCTGGTAACATGGATTTTGACGGATTTGATAAAGGCTTCACCCTGAACTGTTTGCATAGGTTGCAGTTATGCAGTACTTTCTTGACGATGGACCCTTAACTTCTGTATCCAAAATCTCTCTTGAACCTTACTCATAGTCACTGAAACTCCTCTGTGTAATGTCTTTAGGTGAGAAGCGTGTATGAATGATGTAACCAGCTGATGATTTCTTTCCAGAAATATGGGTTTGTAGTTTAGTATTCTTATCATCTTCTTTTTCCAGATATGTGTTCGTTGCTAGGTTGCTTGATTGGTGTGCTTTTCGAATCCATAGCTTCTCTGCTCTCCACAAATCATATTATGTAGGCTGTTGTTCATATGAGCTTCCAATAAGAATACTTTGTTAGCATTCCCTCAAAGCCATGACTTATGTCTGAATCCTTACCTTGAGCGAAACTTCTTGGAATGATCATGGACTTACAGCTCTTCATTGACTTTACCCACTTGCTCTAAAGTTTCTTAATCTCTTCTGGTACAGCATCATCCCATGGCAGCTTCTTCAAACAGGCTATGCTGTAAAGAATCTTTCCAGTTATCATTACAGGTGAAACAAATCCTAATGGATCAAAGACACTGTTAATTGCTGACATCATTTTCCTTTTTGTGATAGTTCCTTCTTTAGGAACTTGTCAAGGTCGATTTTCTGGGTGTCCATTAATTTATTCCGCTGTATTCCAAGAACTTTAGTCTTGTTGCCATTTCTTCCAATTCATGTTTTGGCATATACCTCTTCTACCATCTTCTGTTGATCACCTCCTGTTGATTGTAATGCTGGTATATTGCTGTGTCATTTGTGCAAAGTAAATCCACCTTCTGCCATTATCTTGGTGCTTTCTTCCTTGAAACTGAAAAACAACTTCTCATCATCAGCTACATATTGCACATCATCAACGTATCTATTCTGCATTAGTTGCTTCACTGCTTCTGGGTACTTTTCCTTGTACTAGTTGAGTGGTTTAGTTGGTGTTGCACCAAGGATGTAAGGGCTTGGTGCAGATCCAAAAATCACCCTTCTGAATTGGAATGGGACTGCATGCCTTTGCTGTAGATTGGTGTACCAAACAGCTGCTGTGCTTCTTGGTATTGTGAGTTAATCTTGATTTGCAGAAATGTCTTCTTAACATCTCCAGTCAGGTAGAATTTGTGCATACTGTTCTTGAGTAGAATATCGAATAAAGGACGCTGTAGTGATGGGCCTGTCTCTAAAAGGTCATTGAGACAAGGTTCCTTAAGCATTAGATGTGTTAAGCAATCATAAACTATTCTCATCTTTGTTGATTCGGCATTATCACAAATGACAGGATGATGTGGAATATAATGTATAACCTCTCCTGTTGTTTCTCTTGGGGCAGGCTCTGTGATCCCTTCTTGTAGCTGTTCTTCCATGATTGAATGGTATTCCTCCAGCCTTCCTAATTTCTCCAGTTTATTGGTTGTACTGTGAAGTCTTGCAATCGCCAGTGCTTTATTTGTAGGTAAACTACTTGCATCTTCTTTCCATGGCAGACGTGTTGAATATGTACCATCTTCAAGTCATTACAATTTATCCGTAAAACCCTTATGAAATGCTTCTTGTTTGTCAGGAGTGTCCATCAATCCCAATGCCTCTAAGGAACACATCTGCACAAACTCATCATGCGTGGATTTTAAAAATAATGTCTTTTCTGCTTCTAAACTTGAGTGTAACACCCTTCGTGACAATGTCCACCCAAGCATGGTAAATTCAGCTCCAGGATGCGTGTTTGGACCATGCCCAATGACTGGGGTCTCCATTGTCTTTATTCTTTGATAGTCTGTGGCTCCCAAAATGATATGAACTGGCAGTCTTTCTTGTTGATTTCCTTCATCACTGAAAGTTAACCATTAAAGCCTATTGTATCTCTTCTTTAAGTTGCTTATCCGATGGTTTGGCATGTAAGTCAAAATTTCTTTTTCTCCATTTATGCAATTTAGGTGAATCGTGAATCCATCCACTGCATTTGATTGAACAGTTATAAGGTATATTTCCTCTTGTTTCGTGATGATTGTACGATACATTTGTTCAATGGCTCTTTTTCCACTTTCAACAGCTTTATCCCCAACAGTGTCAAGAGACTTGTGCACATGTAAGAGCTTCCTGCATGACTATGAAACATTATTCTTGCATTCACCACATTTGCCTTTGGTACCAATGATGCATGCAGCGTTGTTGATTCATCCATTGCAGTTAAACCCTTTTCAGTCGATTGACCAGACTCAGATTTATTCCGCTGGGCTACTGTCACAGAGAGATGTATGATTCCTTCCTCCACATTTGCTGCATCCTCTTGATTTGCATTTTGAAGCAACATGCCCTATCTCAGTGCAATTAAAACACATGCTATTTTTCTTATTGCCCTTCGATGTGCAAAATCCAAAATCTGGAAGCAGTCTGTATTGCGATTGTTGCTCTTGCCACAATAAACACATCCATTTAACTTCTGAAAGATTTGTTGAAAGCCACTAGCCATTAACATTTTGTCCCTCCTTTTCTATTCATGTATTATTTCTTGATACTGCTTCCTTTAGACATTAAAAGTCGGCGATAAAAGAATCCTACACTGGCAATGGTTGTCTGTCTGTATATTTCCTCAAATTTTCTACCAACTGTTCCAAATCCCACTCTTCCCAGTCATCTTCCTTTTGTATTATTGCTTCCTTAACTGGTCCCAGTTTATCGATTAATGTGCAGACATGACTTTGCACCATTTCTAGCTTTTTCATCGTCGCAAGCATTCAAATGACTCTCGCAAGCTTGTTTTGTAAAATTCACAGGTTTTTTATATCTGATTGATACTCTTTATAGGCTTCAGTCCTTCCAAGTCAATTACAATGGCCTTTCGTACCCATGGGTTATCTGCAAGATTCACTGTTTTTCAAGCCTTAAGGTTGAACAGTAGGCATTCCATTAATCAGAGGACCATGCTATTGTAACAGAGGTTTCTCCATTTCAACTCTTCTGCATTTGAGTACATACTATTTTACTGCTTCTCATAAGACACTGTACTTGTTATATCCATTCAAGTTAACCAGCCTTTATCTTCAAAATGAGATATAATATACAGCCATGGGGGCAAGCATCATGGGCCTATCCACAACGCTAACAGTGAGAGCAATGATCATTCAACATCAAAGTTTTGAACATCAAACAGGAAATAATCACAAAACATGAAATCTTTTATTGTTTGCCAATTCTGTAGTTCTTCTTGATGGTAGAGGAGTTGGCGAATTCTTGGTCTTAGTTACTGATATGAACATAGCCATGAACAAAAATTTGTGTAAAACAAGACAAAAAGTCCAGTCAATGAAATATAATCCCTACATCTCGTAACAAAGCATCTTCAGCTGTGTAAAACGTGAGGAAATAATGCAGTTAGCTACCTTTGGGCAGATTTAAGTGTCTAGCTCATTTTTCCTTTTGCCATCATATCTCCACCATCTTGCCACTGCATGCCTGACCAATCATTAGAGAGAAAGAAAAATAGAGCACACCTTCTAGTCCTACTATTTCTATGGTATGGACAAAGAATATTTTGATCTATGGCAGTGTGATAGATATAGGGGCATAACTAGTGAGGGTTGTGGGGGAGTAAGGATTGTCACACTTGTAACTTTGGGTGACCTCTTCAGTATAATTAGATCCTACAGTTTTCATTGGTACTTGAATGCGTGCTTTGCCATGTTCAAAGAATGTCTAGAATGCACTTGTTAATATCATATCACTTTCTCAAAAGTAAGGAATGTAACGGAAGCCATATGGCTGACATGCTTTCAAGAGTTTCACTCTTATGTTAAAGCAAGGGGTTTGATAATATTCCATCAAAATATCTGTGGCCTGTTGAGGGTTCCTTCATGATTTCAAAGAAATCACCATCTTTGGAGTAAGAGAGAGCCATTTAGATGCTAAACTAGGTGATGAAGAACTGAGATTACCTGGATACAATGTACACAGATCTGACAGGAAACACGGGCCTGGGAAAGGGGTAGCAGTTTAGGTCAGAGATCACTTGGGTTTCAGAAAAAGGGCAGATCTAGAAATTAAAGAAAATGAATGTTGCTGGATAGTGCTACGTATAAAAAGTCGAAATCTCTGATTGTGGGAGTCCTCTATTGTCCACCGGATTCCTCAAAATACCTTAGTGACAATTTTGAGTTAACATTTGATGAAGTGTTGAGTACAGCTACAGGCGAGGGGAGAGAAACTATCATAAGGGGGTATATAAACTGTGACTTTAGTAAAAGAAATGATCATAGGAATGTGAAAAACACTCTCGAAAGTAATGGACTTGGACAGCAAATAAAAGAACCAAAAAGAATAACTCCAGAGACAAGCACCCTGATAGATATAATAGCTACCACCAATCCTGAGTATGTCAAGTCATCCATTGTTCTCAATTCCCCCCTTAGTGACCATCAGGCTGCTGCTATGATAAGAAAGGTAAATTGCCAGCATATGAAACAGAAAAGTCATGAGCAGAAAGCTCAGCAAGTATTGTCGTGAAGTATTGCAGAGGGACCTCCAGTCTATCTCTTGGGAGAATACTTTGACACAAACCAATGTAAATGAAGCTTGCAGTGTATTCAAAGAGCCTTTTCTGAACGTTTTGAATAAACATGCCAGGATTGTGGAGAGAAATGTCTGGGGAAGAGATCTTCCATGGCTGACCAATTCAATAAAAAAGGTAATAAACGAGCAGGACTATTATTTTTGAAAAGCTAAATAACCTGGAGGAGAAAACTTCTGGTCAACATACAGAAGAAAGAGAAATAGAGTCACTTATATCATTAGACAGGAGAAGGCAAGACACTATAAAAATCTGATTCAAGAAAGCCAATCCACCCCTCAGAAATTTCAGAAGGCAATCAAGTTATGTCTCCCTAGCAAAACACCATGTGAAGAAAGGCCAACATCTTTAGGAATAAATTCAACTATTACCAGTGACAAAAGAGAGATTGCTAATAGTCTTTATACATTCCTTACAAACATCGCATCAACTCTTCTAGCCACCCTGCCAAAAGTATATAAAGCCAAAATTTGTTGTAATGGAAATGACATAAGCCCAAAGGATATAAAGTTCGTCTTCATACTGGCTACAAAAGGTAAAGTTTTAAAAGTAATATTGTCCCTAAAGCAATCAAAATCTCCTGATCTAGACAATATCCTCCCGTAATTGTAAAGGATGCGGCACTTTAATTTATGCAGCCTCTCCTCCACATCCTTAAGTTGTCTTTATCAACATCAGCTATTCCCTCAGAGTGAGCAGTTGCTTGATGTGTACCTATTTTCAAAGGTGGAAATTGAAAGGACTTGGACAATTATAGGCTGATATCTATTTTACCTGTTTTTTTTCTAAAATTCTCGATAAGGTTGTCTACTTTCAACTGTACCACTACTTGGAAAATAACAAGCTCCTGTCTCATTACCAGTACTCTTTCAGGAAGAATCACTCATCAAAGTTGGCAGTTGTTCATCTCATGGAAACTGTTAGAAAGTGCATTGATAGAGCAAGCTCACTGGGGCCTTGTTTATAGATCTTCGAAAAGCATTTGACAGCATAGACCACCAATCCCTGCTCTCAAAGCTACCCTATTATGGCATTGAGAATGCCGACTTGAGATGGATTCACGACTATCTCTTGCACAGATCCCAATTTGTTAACTATGAAGGGGAAAAGTCTAAAGAAGAACAGATTTTATTTGGAGTGCCACATTGGTCCACTTTAGGACCCTTGTTATTTCTAGTACATGTTAAGGATCTCCATCAGCAAATTGAAAAATGAGATATCATCATGTATGCATCTGATACAGTACTTTTATTCTCAGACAAAACTGAAGTTGAAATAGAGAAAGCCATAAATCATGTCACTCAATTGCTGCAAAATTGGCTATGTAAAAATCGACTCATCTTAAATCCTAACAAGGGCAAAACCAAGTCCTTGCTGTTTGGAACAGCAGCAAGAAGAAGTAAGACAGTGCACCAAGTAAAAATTTGCATTGGTTTGATAAACATCAATAACACCAACAGCTACAAGTACCTTGGAATCCATTTAGATATGTAACTCAATTTGAATGATTACATTGTAAAGATCTGTAAGAAAGCTTCAAGTTTCTAGGTCTCCTGAGAAGAATCAGGCCTATACTTACCTATGCCACCATGGAAGTACACAAAGCCATGGTTCAACCAGTTTGACCTACTGCAGTATTGCATTCATATTATTTTCATAAACAAATAAAACACGGCTCAGGAAGATCGAAAAGACAACACTTAAAATCATTTATGGGTCACAGCAACAAGGTAACTGTCATGGATGGCGATCAGTTCCTTCCATTAGATCAATTCAAAGTGCACTTTTTTGTATTTGAATGCTTAAATAGAACAGGCCCAAGTGTTTTCAATAACTATTTCAGGGGACTAGACCATGCCAGAGCAACAAGACGAAACAGTAGTGATTTATGGATACCAAAAGTTAGAACGGAAAGTGGAAAAAGAGTGATCTATTACATCGGAGCAAAGATTTTCAATGCTCTGTCAGTACATTATAAAAACTGAAAAATATCGCATAAATTTCAAGAGTGCTTCGAAAGAACATTTTAAGGATTATACCTTTTGTTTAATGCTGATATACTACATTTTATGTCTTTTTTATTTCTATGTTTTTATCTGTTTTATGTTTAAGGTATTTACACTATTTACATTTATATTTTTCAATAGGGTTTCTGTTTATTGCAGCTTCATTTCGGCTGATTGAATTACCCTGTTACAATGTGGTATTATTATTAATATTATTAAACAGGTGGGATAGCTATAACTTTACCAATATGGTGAGGTATCCAACCTGTTTTAAGTAGAATAACCCAACCTGTATTGATCTTATATTAGCTAATGGAAAAGGATATCTAAAAAGCGCAACAACGACTGAGACAGGGTTATCTAATTTTAATGCATGATCCTTACTGCTATTATGGGTGAGTTTGTAAAGAGAGGTCCAAGAATCAAAATATATCGGGACTATAAATCATATAAACCTGATATTTTCATTCACGATATATTAGCTCATATTTTACCACGTTTACCACAGAGGTTAGATTATAGCTGTTTTGAGGAACTTATCAATAGCATTCTGGAGAAACACATACCTATTAAGAAAAGGTGCGTGAGTGCCAATGACGGGGCTTTCATGAACAAAGAACTATGTAAAGCAATAATGCCTCACTCCAGGTTAAGAAACAGAGGGAACTAGAACAAAACAGTAGAAAATTCCAATGTATACAAAACACAAAGAAGCAGATGTGTAAATATTCTTAAGAAGACTAAACATAACTACTACAGAAACCTAGGCCTGACGGATTTCACTGATAGCCGGAAATTTTGGAAAACTGTCAAACCAGTTGTTGCAGATACAGTACAATTTTGTCAATCAATTAATCTCATTGAAAGTGATAAAATTGTCAACGAAGATCGTGCAGTTGTGGAAGTTTTTAACCACTATTTTACCAATATAACAAAGGAACTTGAAATAAGAGTAAATAAGACCCATCTCCCTACAACTCATGGAATAGATGATCCTATTGATAGAGCAATAATAAAGTACAGTAAACATCCTAGTATTAACTCCCTCCAATGTCTATATATCATTGAATGCTTATAGAATGAAGAGGGATATAGGCTCATTAGTTTTTTTATTAAGGCAATTCCTAATGAGGAAACACTCTTTTCTCAAATGAAAACCACTTATGATTCCTTAACTGTGGTATTTCTATCAATTGTTTTTGTTCTTTCTAAAATTTAAGAAAAATTATGACCCTATATCAGACTCTAGGATCTAAGCTTTCAGTTCATGCAAAGAATTTACACACTTAGACACTTATGAAATATATCTATGAACACTAGGCAGTACCAATAAAGTGCTAGTGTTTGTATGTGTCCATGGAAACAATTTGATGAATCTAAAAATAGACTTCATATTCGAAATCAGCACTTTGTTTTTGTTAGATGTGAATTTTATATGCCTATCTGCAATATCAGTGAATTTCATATGCGTATCTGCAATATTTAGATTTTCAACAGGTGACCTAAAGCAACATGTTCCCATGTGCAGCAGGAAGAAAAGTAATACTGCAAGAGAACACCCACCTCATATATATATATATATATATATATATATATATATATATATATATATATATATATATATATATATATATAAGTAACAAGTCTAAAATTAATTGTAAATCAACTATAGGACAACATCTTATTACAAATGCAGAATGCACCAGAACATATACAGACAATAATTTTGGGATCATTGGATTGGCAAGATCTTCCTTTCATTTAAGTGTTTTCGAATCTGATTACATAAAGACTCAGTACCCAGTTTTGTGTAGACAAAAAGAGTTCGTTCTGTCATTGGGACTCTTCAAATAAGCAGTAGTTACAAGGTCCTAATTGGCCACTCTTGTGGCCAATTAGACACTTCCTATCAAATGTAACTACATCTGACTATATATTTCGGTTCACCTTTCAGTCGCTATCTGACTTTTCATACTCTTACAAGTGTCAGACGAAAAAGAGCTTTCAGTATGTCAAAAGAATGTTGCTGCTATTTCGTGCTGTAGTATAAGAGAAGTATAAGCATTGTGTCTGGTGCTACTCAATGCTACATAAAAGGAATAATGTGCCATTTTTGATTACTTTTACTGCAAATGTATGTCAAAGAGAATCCGAAGGAAATTCTCAATTGTTGATTAGTGAATTTTACCCATAAAAGGGAACAACAAAGGAAAATAGGGTTTTTAATATTGGAAGCACTGTACTGATCTAATGCAAACATCCTATATCCTCCTTTTTACAAGATTGATTCCACACAAAGCTATACATTGGCCTCAGTTTTACTGTTTTTTATGTCGGAGAAAGGCCATAGAGCCTATAATAAAGCCCCGACAAAGGACAAACTGAGAAAATGAGCGAAAGTTTAAATAGAAAGGAAGACAAGCTCAAGTTTGTTGATGTTAGATTTAGAAGATGACAAATTTTAGGATTCAGGGAAAGTAGTGGGTAGCAATGAGCTCCACAGTTGAGAGGTTCTAGGAATGAAAAGTGATTTGTGAGATAGAGTGCATGGATTAGGTAGTATAACTTGGAAAGGGTGTGAATAGGTAGAGCTTGTAGTGGTTCGAACATGCCTCACTGGATCAGAAATAATATTCTTAATTTCCTCAGAGCAGTGTCCGTGAAAATAGCAGTAGATAATGGAAAGATCTGCATCATGGCAACGATGGGAGAGAGACTGTAGAGAATTAGTGATGTTTTGATTGTTTATGAGACGGATAGCGTTAGACTGGACTCTGTCAAGAAGATGGAGAGAAGATTTAGGAGCACCACCCCAGACATGAGAGCAGTACTCCAGAGAAGGACGAATCTGGGATTCGTGTATAGTTAGTAGTTGAGAAGGTGAGAAATAGCCACGGGCTCTAGAAAGAAAGCCAAGTTTCTGAGATGCATGCTTTGCTAAGGAATTGATATAGGGTTTCCAAGTGAGATTAGATGACATAGAAAGACCAAGTTGAGTGATTGAAGATGAAATGTCCAGTTTATAGCCATTCATGAAAACAGGGGGGAAATCTTGGTGATGTTTACGTGACATGACAACTTGTTTTGTCTTTTCTTCATTGAACTTAACAAGGTTGTCACTACCCCACTTCTGTACAATTGTCAAGTCATTGGTGAGAAGTGAGGCTGAAGTGTTACGATATGGTGAAATATTAGAATAGGGAAGTTGTTGAGGATTGGATGAAAAAGATGAGCTTAAATTAGTGTCATCAGCAAAGGAGAAAATACTGGAAGATGTAGAGGAAAGCAGGTCATGTGAAGAGGATGAACAGAACAGGCGAGATAACAGAGCCCAGAGGTACACCTGAATTGATAGAATGAGGATTAGAGAGGTAGCCATCGACCTTAATTGCAATTGAACTATCAGATAGAAAGCTAGAAATCCATTTAATGAGGGTATGGTGAAGACCAATCATTGGCAGTTTAGCAAGAAGACCTTTGTGCCAGACGCAATCAAAGACCGTGGAAATATCAAGAGAGATCACTCTAGTCTCACCGTAGGATTCTAGAGCAGAGGGCCAAGCATGAACAGCATAGGCTAGAAGTTCACCAGTAGATCTGGCTTGTCGAAACCCATATTGGTGATCAGATTTGAATAATTCTCCATTAAATAGTTTATGCACTTATAAACGAGAATAATTGAATTAAATATGTGCCCCCTAGTGTAAATGAAGAAACGAAGCAGAAATACTATATTTAGTTTGCAATCACAACTAACGATACTCTAAATAGTCCGCGAACAGAAAAGGCACTTACAACATCTGTAATTTCCCCCACTCTACAACTTTGGTATGGTCTCTAATCCCATGAAGCTCATCTGTGACTCTAGTACCTTTGACTAGATCTTATAACATCTGTCTAATTTCTCTCTATATTCTCGCATACATATAGGTAAAACATATCTAAAATTATGCTTAACAGTTACATAAATAGATGACTAGCATTTTACTAAAAGGAAGGGCTAGGAATGGAGTATGTTGGTGAAACAAGTGCAACAGTACGCAAATGCTATGAATAACAAATAACTACGCTATACCTAATGTTTACTAATGTTAGGAAAATTCCTTGCCTGTATCCTAAACTAAGGAAAGGGAGTGCGCGAAGGCTATTCATGAGACATGATGCAATCATTGTGACGCACTAGCTGCAGAAAGGGAAGACCCGTAATGATATTCAAAAAGAACAAACACAGAATAGATGGCCTAAATGCAGACAACGAATGAAAGCAATGTCCACTAAATATGACAGTCAAAGCAATGGATATTTCATCATTGCATAAATCCAAGCACTTTACAGCTTTCTATCAAAACTGTGGAAAGCGACATAGATAATAAATTGAAGTAAAAGATTTGAAACACTTGACATCCCTTCATACTATTTTCAATTTCCAATTTATTATTTTCTTCTTTTTCATTTACCACTCTCTCTGCTGCTCCAATCTCCCCCAGTGTTTTTGCAATGCTCTTTGTTTTCTTCTCAGTGCTCTAAATGTGATTGAAATTATTTTTCGCAATTTTTTGCACTGTTTTTATTGTTCCCATACTACTTATTCCTCTGTTATTGCTTGTTCTCATTTTTCGTCACATTTGTAGTTGTATATTGACAAAGGATATAATTTGTGGGTCCAAGCTGTTCCTCTTTAGCATTTTTTTTTATATCAAGATTAAAAGCCTACAGATATTACATTTACATTCCACTGTGCCATCCATAGTGAAGAAAGACTTTAGGTCACCGAGTCTTCACTGTGGATGGCACTCACAACTCAAATTAATCTTCAGTAAACAAAACAAAAACCAGAACTACAAAACCAAGATACATGACATGACAGACTACAGAACAGCAGAGCCAAGGCAGATTGCTAGTCAAGGGAAAGAGAAAAAAAAATTTTTTTTATTTCTTTTCTCTTCTTTTTCCTTTTTTATTTTCTTTAGCATTATATTTGAATCACCATTAGCAACCACTCCTAAGATGCATAAACTATGATATGATATTTTTACTTTACATCTGTTGAAACCTTATGCAAGCTCTTTTATTTGGACTCATCCAAGACGAGGGTTCTTGATGAGCTATGTTTGTTCTATAAAAGGTTTCCAACCTAGTTTCGTACTATGCAATAGCCATTTGTTGCATTTTTTTCTTTCAAGATTGTATATTATTGCATGTTACTGTACCATTTATTATCATTCTTTGTGACATGAATTGCAAAGGCACCTAGCACTTTCAGTTCTGTCTATGAAAGTAGAATTTCATATAGTATTGTTGTTCTTCTTTATAATATTTGGTTCGTTCATGTTATATCTCATGTCCCTTGGTTCTTATTTAGCTACAAATCCACAAGCAATCTGAAGCGGTATTCCAGCATGACATCTATTTACTCAGAAAGACATTTAGAACCCTTAGATACATCGTTATACCCTCCACCTGTTCAAAGAACAACCGAGTTTATGACTTCCGTTTGTGTTGGAGAGCAAGGAGCATTGGTCGCAGCTCTTCCTAGGCAAGCAGCACCAACCTTGAGAAAAGGGTAAGTTTTTTCTTGTCCTCTACGTGTAGCTCTATTTCAAGCAGACCTTACATCTTTTTACATTATGCTTGAAAGGCATTGCGGTAATGATAAGCAGCAGCTTAGTAAGTGAAAGTAGTACCAAGAGCTCTTGCAAAATTCTTTGCATATTTTTACAAAATTTGTTAAATTGCCAAGTCAGTAGCATACCTTTTTTCCACCACTTACACTGCAGTACCGAATAGTTTGTGTGGTTGCGAATAATTAGGGGTTTCATAAATTTTCTGAAAATTTGTAATTGAAAGTTTGGTTGGAATAGATGTCGGGATCGAAAAACTGTGACCCCTTGTATACCTTGATGAGCTACATTCACATTTTCTTCTGTACAATAAGAAGTCTGAAGAAGAATAGTATAATCCGATTATTCTGTACTTCATGGGACCAGTGATATCGTGCATTATGTCTGAAGTACGTTATAACGAGACTGAATTGATATTGACCAGATTACTAATGTATACTACTATATATTGAATAATGTCTGCTTTTAAGAGCTTCTTGCACTATGAGGCTGAAATATATGGGAAAAGTGCTGTGATACATTTCTTCAGTTCAAATAAGAAAGAGTTTGAATGCTAATATGTTCACTTTTAAATAGAAAGTTCGTGATTAGCATCTTCAAAATTTACAGAAATTGTTAGCATGTTTTTAACAGGACATTTCAGTAGGTTCTCCACTTTTGACTTGATGGGGCTTTCTATCCCCTTTCATTTTTGCCTACAATCTGTCACTACTGAGATCGTACACATAAGAATTTATGCACATGTGTGATTACGTAAGTTATTTATGTCAAGCTATAGCACATGGAAGCTCCCACAGTGAACAGTAGAAGTGAACAGTAACTGGGTGTGTTTTGTAATAAAGTAATAGTGAAGGTAACAAATACTTGTATGATGGACTTGCAAAAAGAAATATCCCAGAAAGTATGTTTCCTGAGGGACAATAAGCCGAGTATTCTAGAATAAGGCAAAGAATTATGACATACGTAATCTTTATACATTAACCAATACTCGTAAGTATAAATGTGCTCATATGCAGATCAGCTAATATAGGAATGAATGGAAACAGATCCAGATAGTCAGGAGCATAAAAGGTATCTAATTTTCCTTAGATAGCAAGTCCTCTAGAACATATGGAATCAACAGTCCTTCCATCATACTTTGCTGCAGAGACCATAAAGGATAGAGTATCAACTGGACTTCTGCCATGCCAATCATTGCATCAAAGCACTTTGCATAAATACCACTTTCTTGCTAGGGCAACAGCATGTCTTCCTATCCTATGGACAATTGAATAAAAGCTTCAGGAATATCTACAGGAATCATGCATTGAATACACTTGCCTTTTATGACTGGTATTGGGAGTTTATTTATGAGCATCTTGACGAATCATTGTTATTCGTAATACCTATGCACTGTAAGAAATACCTATGAAAAAGCAATACATACTAATAAAGAAAAAAGTGGACAATAATCAAAAGAATAATAAGGCATTGCAAAGTGTAGAGAAATGGGTGCTACAATTAACTGATAATTGTTCATTGATTGCTACTCAACTCTATTGCAAGAAACATGTCAAGAGCATCACTGTCAACCTTGAAATATATGCTCTATACTCAAAGTCAAATTTGTGTGCTATGAAGTGGCCTAGACTTTTTAAACCTGAACAATCGGTATACAAGATATTTACTGTACTTGTATGTGTTGCATACTTCAACATAGCTACTTCATGAGAAAATTAAGATTCTAAAGAAAGGAAGGTCAGAAGGTTTCTGTAAGCACAAATAAATATGACACCTTGATCTGTACTTGTATGAAAGAGTAAAACACATAATTCACCTTTTTATAATAGACACATAAGTTGCAGGTTTTTCACCTTAACCTTTTTAGAATCTAGGAAATTGTGTACTGCAAATAAATGTGCAATGAACATTTTTAGGATGGACTCCACTGTAATGAGAAGCAATATTCAAAAGCAAGATCATTCCAATACTTCAGTTGTACTGACTGAACCCCCCATCTATGAAATGGGGTATAACCTATTTATCAAAATAATGTATGTAGTACAAAGTCAGGAAAATGCTGAACCACTTCATAAAAATGCTGTTACTAAAATAAGAAGCTGCTTATATGCCCTCCCAAATAGTATCCATTACCACATAGTATAGAATCTAGTGAAAATTTCCTAGTTACAGATTACATAAAGAGAAAACTTTTTTAGAATTGATTGCATACTGCTGATAATCCATGATATTTCTACAGTGATATAACCCCATCATACAGGAAGTTGTAATGAACCTCCTCAAGTACCCCTACCCTGTACATGTAATATTATCAATTGAACATAAGGCCATATAGTGGCCTATTCCATAGTATTCACTACCTAAACATGTAATGAGGACCAATAATTACACATGCTGCATGTACTCTTAACTATGAAATCTATCAACACAGGTACTAAATGAAAAATTTGAGATTCTAAAGAGCTGTTAAAACTCTGTTTCTATAGCAAACTTAGGAAAAAAGTACTCCCTTTGATAACAAAAGCTTTGATTGACATACAATATTACTAAATAAGCTCCTTCAGATGGCATCCAGTGAAAAGTCCAAGCTAATCCCTTTTATAAAAAAACCCAATAATCTACCTCAATATATCATTTCATTGGGTCAAGACAGACAATCTGTTGGAAATGTGCTGTTAGAGTAATGTCTTTACTGTAATGTCTATACACAAACTCAAATGAATACTGGCAAAGAATCTAAAATGTTGTTAGAGTATTCCCAAGTTACAACATGCCTACTCTTGGCTAAATATCAAGCAAAAAGAACTACACATTGATTCGCTTGCCATTGATAAAGCCATATGCCAAACCAAAAAAGCAATTTATGCAGTAGGATAATATTATTGCAGCTAATGCTAAGTTCTCTCTTGTAGACATACAGACTAATGGAAACATTTACTGTGCACAGCATTTAGAGCAAGCTTTCAAATACAATATTCGTATTGCATACTACATAAATAGGACATAAAAGGCAAAGTTAACTAAGCACTACTTTAACTCATAACTGTGAATAACTAAATATAAGTATTATACTGGAAGCAACCTATTCCTTGCAATCATAGACCAAATAAGAAAGTTAGACAAACAATTTAGCAACAGTTCAACAATACCATAGTTAAAGTAGAAGCTTTGAATATTCTACGGAAATTTGGAATACACTCAAAATCTCTGAGTGTTCACTCAAGAGTGGGAGGTCAGTCACTTGAGCGTGAGCACAAACAGTTGGTTGATAGAGTTATATTTGACAAACCATCCAGTATTGGGATGCACTACAAAAGTCTGCACTTGGTCACACAAAGTTACTACTCAATAAATTAAACCTTACAGTATAAGCTAATTACTAATTAGCATGGACACATGAGACGTATCTTACGTAGCTCCAGGGAAAAGTCTTAAATTGGTTTAATTCCGTGAGTGGAAAGTAAATTTAACATGAATAAAGAGATAATACATAGCATAGAAGATCTGCTCAAGCCAATAAACAAGAAGCTAGACGATCTTCCAACAAAAGAGGATTTTAGTAATTTGAGCATGGGCCTACGCCAAGAGATAGCGCACGTGGAATCGAAAGTCGATCATGTTGCAATTGAGCTCAATGATGTCCAACAATATCTTAGGAGATATGACCTTCACATATTCAATGTCCCAGTAACAGCAATTGCTGACAAGGAAGTTTTCGACTGGATTTTTGAATATTTTACTCAAAAGCTGGGCGTCAATATTGATGAGAAAGATATCGATAGAGCGCATCGCATTGGGAAAGAGAGAGGAGGAAAGGTACAGATTATCGTCCGCTTTTGCTCATGGCAGCCTAGATGCCTGGTTTTCCGAAACAGGAAAAATGGAAACTACCCTATCAGAGTTGATCTAACTAAGAGAAACATGGCCTTCTTTAACGACATCAAAAACGCATTGCTACAGTATTCCACAATTGCAAAGTACGCTTTTATTGATACCAACTGTAAAATCGGGGTGAAACTTCAAGACGACAAGATATTTTTTCCTAAGTCTTTGGCAGAGCTGAAAAGCAAGTTAGAGTCATAAAGAAACATTGTCATATATTTAATAAATAACCACCACTGCATTTGTATTAATCCCTTGGAGTTACGAAGAGTTGTGTAGAACCATGTGTAGGATTTTGCTGTTGCTTTTTATATTTGCTGAGGTAAGTGTTTTGCATAAGTTAGTTAAAACAAGTTTACCTATAACTTTCTGGGTTTTCAGTTTAACTTTTTCATATCTGACTTGGTGCTTTAGAATCGCAATGAAGGGTAACCGTTTGAAACATTATAAAATTAAAACTACGTATAGTGAACCAAATTTTGCATACCAAGCCAAAATAATTTTGCTCTTGCTCTTTGTTTTTCAATTTAATACAATAATTCAATCACATAACGAACACGATATGTTATTCCATTTTCAATATAACACTTTTCCACTCAGTTTGACTCGAGTTGGCCTGAGAGATTACTTTTATGCTGAAATGTGTTTGCGACCCAATCATTTTAAATTTGTCTCCCCACGTTAT
>OLMO02000301.1:7531239-7541300 GCA_900291935.2 Cassiopea xamachana
CTTGAAAAAGGTGTTCTCAATTCTCAGATTCTTAGATGTTGCAAATTGCACCAATCTAGTCCCTCTTTCATTCCTCTCACCAAAGCCAAATAACCCAACTGTTCCTCCATTGCCCTGCTGCTGCTGCCCAACCTTTGCATTGAAGTCACCAATGATGATCTTATAGTGACTCTTGTTCTTTTCCATGATTCTGGCTATTTCTTTGTACAGCTCTTCAACCTCTTCATCTTCATGGCTTGATGCTGGTGCATACACTTGAACCACCTGCAGATGGTATTTGCTGTTGATTCTCATTGTAAGCGATGCCACTCTGCTGCCTCTTCCTTCGTACTCCAGTACACGATCCTTTACCTTCTTGTGCACCAAGAAGCCGACTCCTCCGATGGACTCCTCTCCTTTCGTGTACAGCACATGCCCACTCTTCAATTGCTTCAGCTGTTCTCCTTTCCTTCTTGTTTCAGCTAATCCAATGATCTCCCACTTGAACTTTGCTAGCTCCAACTCGTGCTCCAACTCCTCCTCTCTCTCTTGATCTTTCAATGTTCTCACATTGTAAGTGCATACATGGAGATGCACTCGGGGAACCCGGGGATTCTTAGCACCCTCTGCCTTTCGGCTGCCGGGGACTGAGGGCCATTGTGGTTTGCGTTTCGTCATGTGTGGGGTTGAACCATAACTCGCCACGCTGGTTCGGTGCGTGTTGGCGAGTGTGTCGGTGAGAGTCTGGCAGCCCGACTATTAGACAGGTAGTACGGGGTTACATTTTACCCGTAGCAGACAGTTGTCTGACCTGACTGAGTATTACAATACAAACCAACATATGTGCAGAAAGTTAACCCTCAATACATCAGAACTCAGAATTTAAACTTAGTCACTTGGGCATAAATAATTGGTTTCTGGAGTTATAATTGACAACTCTTAGTATATAGATACACACCAAGAATCTGTATACAAAGTTCATCCCAATAAATCAAACCTTAGAATATAAGCCAAGCCACTTGACCATAAACAATTATGTCATAAAGTTATATGTGAATATCCATTCAGTATTGCAATACTTCAAAAAAATCTACTCTTGGTCATACAATGTTACCTTTCAGTAAATCAAAGCTTAGAAAATAAGGTAGGGCACTTGAGCATAAATAATGTATATATGAAGTTTTAATTGAAAACATATGTAGCATTGGCATGCACACCAAAAATTTACTCATGACATTACCCTTGAATAAATCAGAACTTATAAAATAAGTTCAGCATTTTGAGCATAAATAATTGGCTTTTGAAGTTATATTTGAAAACTCATTTAGCATATGGATACACACCAAGAGTCTGTACACAAAAGTAATCCCAATAAATCAGACCATAGAATATAAGCCAAGCCACCTTGACATAAATAATAGATTAATAAAGTTGACCTTGAAAACTTGAGCGAGGTATCATAGTGGTTAGAGCACATGCCTCCTGTGCAGAATGTCTACGGTTTGAGCCCCACTCAATGCCCTGACTGAATGCTCACTCACTGTTCACCCAGGAACAAATGGGTACCTGTTGGGAACACTGGGGAGATAAAGGCAGTGAGGAAAGGAAATGACCACCCTACCTCACATGCCGATGGCTCAGGATACGTGTCCTCTCTAGCAGGCACTCCCCTACATATGACCATATATTTAACTACCTTTACTGTAATTGAAAACTTATATAGTATTGCACTACACACCAAAAATCTACTCATTAAGTTATCCCNTGAATAAATCACAACTTAGAAAATAAGCCCATCACCTTGAGCATAAATGATTAGGTCTTGAAGTTATAATTCATATCCCATTCAGAATTCAACTACACATTGAACATTTGCAAAGTTACCCCACAACAAATCACTCAGCCACTTGGATACACAACAAGAATCTGTACACAAAGCTAATCCCAATAAATCAAGCCTTGGGATATAGTATCTTGACCATAAATAATTGACTTGTGAAGTTGTAAATGAAATCCAAAAGCGCTGATTTCAGTTATCTTCTTTGCAAATGTAAACCCTGACATTCGGCTTTTAGGTAATAAAATATAAACATGCTCCAGAAAGACCTTGTAAATAGTGCCATCCCTAATGAAAAAGTACATTCACATTCACATAGATTTTAGCTACATAGAAAGCAATTTATTTTGCAACTGAATACAGGTCTAACAGTTATCATTTTCACAAATAAACGTTGCATGTGCTCCAGAAGTAACCAATACCCCTAAGATTTTACTGATACATCTTTAGAATGCAGTTACTACCAATGAATTCAAACACTTGCGAGTGTCAATAAAGAAAAGTTACTTTGGTCAGGAAGTTAGTATACAGCATAGTCTAAGCCACATATCAAACAGGAACAGAGATTTTTCGTGCAATGAGTGGCTCCGGGCGTCCATTGCCACACCTTAGAGAGGGCATCAACTCCATGTTTCTCAATGGGGGCTGAAGGCCCTTAAGCACAACTGAAGTTTGATTGCAGTTCGGCGCCATTTCCTGATAAAATAGACAATGATATCAGTAAAAGTCAAAGAGAATTGCCAGGGATACACAGAGCAAACTTGTTGGTCATTTGAAAATGGCGTGAACTTTAAGTCAAAGGCAAATGCATTTAGACTATCACAAAATAATATACATGAAAAGTAAGGCATGCCCTCTAATACAAACTAAAAGATCATGCCAACGTCAATCAGTTTAACTCACCTTCATGTGCATCAGCAATCCAGATGCCAAGAACAAATGTGATGACTGTGAACATGCTCTGACACCTTAAGTCAACAAAGGATAGGCAAAGGGAAAGTCCCTTCGCCTATCATGGAACACAGCAGGAAGCTCCCATACAAAGTAAACCCAGTCACAAGACAGACAACCCCCACATTTATGGGCAATGTGAGCATGTAATAAGTCCACAAATATTAAAGTGTATTTCCTTACTCTACATTAAGCTGAATCTTTTTACTCACACACTATGTGGGAGATAAAAAGTAATAGCTAGAGTCAACTGCTACGATGCTAACATCTCTAGCCATTTTGTTTACTTCGCACAACAGATTAGAAAAATTCCACAACAAAAGTATTAATAATTGAAAGGGCAATCAAAATACATTGCTATCTTATCAAACAGCACTTTTACTAATAATATACAATACAAACTTGCATACATCTTAGCCCTATGCACAACAATTTAGCTTCCAAATAGTGGGGCACTCAATTCACTGAGCTGAGAAGACCAGCATATTCTATTCCCGCAGCAAAAGGGTTTTGTAAAACAGTGCATGAGTAAGGGCCCAAAAAGTGAGGGGCAACTAACAGAAATGGCCTCATAGCTTCTGCGATAGCTGATCAGACAACCACCAAGAGCTGCACTGAAAAATATAACAAGTCTTCGAATATAGCCGACTCAAGAGGGAAAACAGCTACTGCCACAGGCAATGGTCATAGGACAAATACACATCTCTTTGCTCACTCGAACCCCTCTTGAGACAATCGCTATCCCAGTCAAGGGCAGGGCAATAGGAAATCAATGCAAAAGTTGAGGAAAAACAGTGAAAAACTCACCTGGCAAGACAAACAGTAGCAGCCGTAGCACTGCAAAGCCAAAATGGTGACTTGTTCTTGTACATCAAATGTATCCAAGGGTAGAAACAAACAAAGGAACAATGAGCCTGATCGACAGGCAAAACAATACAACAAGACCCTTCATGGACAGAATTTGCTAGGGGTGACCACAATAGATTCACCATCACTTGGAAAAGCTCGATTTTCTCAGCAAGTATAAAACACTCCCAAAAATCCAACCTTATTGGGCGTTTAGAGCAAAGGAGAAGCCCCCACAGGCAGCTTCCAGCTGTACCCTTCTAGCCGTTTTGGCGGCCATCCTTACGGATGGATTTCGCGGCCCCTTTCCAATGACATTGATTGACGCTATTGTACCCATTGTTTTCCAGGGTCGACGGTGGCGCACAGGACAATTTGCATCTTGCCATCTTAGTATACAGTGATTTTGACAGGGTGCCTGCAAAGTACGGGCAATCCCACCTCCAACTGTGACCTGCAAATTAGCCTTGGAAGAACAAGACATAACTCCACTTGCCAGCTCATGCTGAGACAATATTGGATGGACAACAGCACATAACACTTTGAAAGAGCACATGAAACCCTGCCATGCATGGTAATGGATTGATGATATCACATGTTGCTGTGAAGGACCACATGACCCCCTGAAGGGCGGGGCTGGCTTGCAAAGCAAAGTTGTTAGCAAGATTTGTGACAAATGATTGTCACAAAAATTATCACAACCCTACGCTAGGCCACAGGGTACTACCTTGCTTCCTTTGTTATTGAACAAAATGCCTATGGAAATGTAGCTATTTCCCAGCAAATGCTAATCTTTGCAATTATTGCTACAATAGCCAACTAGAAAAAGCCATTCACTACTTTCTGAGTGGAAACGTTTATATTCACAACACAATCCTGTTGTATATATGAAATCAATCAAATAGTTTAATGAATAATACTGCTATACCAAAATATTTTGATGCTGCCCCCCCTCCCCTGTGGCAAGAGTCAGAAGCATGTTAATGACTAACCTCACATGAGCCTTACCCCATAATTGATATAAATTTAAATATTTGAATTAAACTTTATGCGCTATAAAGTGGCCAGTGAAATATTATTCAGCACAACACACTGCTTCCAAGCCCCATCACATACTATCTAGCACCAAAGATTGTAAACAGGAAATATGCCATAGACATGGGTCCTAGAAAGTACTATGCCCTTTGTGGAATATAGGATGCAAAGCATATGCCAATATTCACATTGTGTGTAAAAACATTGCCATTACATTATTACCTTCGAGGTTACATATATATATGGATATATAGATATGTAGATATATAGATATATATATATATATATATATATATATATATATATATANATAAAGTGGCCAGTGAAATATTATTCAGCACAACACACTGCTTCCAAGCCCCATCACATACTATCTAGCACCAAAGATTGTAAACAGGAAATATGCCATAGACATGGGTCCTAGAAAGTACTATGCCCTTTGTGGAATATAGGATACAAAGCATATGCCAATATTCACATTGTGTGTAAAAACATTGCCATTACATTATTACCTTCGAGGTTACATATATATATGGATATATAGATATATAAATATATAGATATATATATATATATATATATATATATATATATATATATATATATATATATATATATATATATATATATATATATATATATATATATATATATATATATATATATATGTATGTATATGTATATACATATATTTATATTGAAGGCATTAGCTACAAGAGATAAATGAGCACTGTAATGCCTAACACTTGCCTTCCAAGCAAGAGCTAGAAACATTGCAAGAGCATCCTATTACCTGTATCTCTCACCCCGAAAAAATCTTCCTCTTAAGCAAAAACAGTAACTATAAAAATTCATAGATTTTTTCAAATTAAATGATCATAATTCACATCATATTAACTGAATGTAGCATTCTGTAATATACAGTATCAAAAAGGATGTCTCCAACTCCCTTCCACCCCACCAGTCCATGATGCAATTTAGAAAAGAATGATGCTCTTGCTAGAATTACTTGTGTGCATTGATGATGCCTCACCCTAAAGCAAAAGCCTTGTAATGAAGCACCTCAAGTAGCCTCAACTTCTTAAATATCAAGTTTGCCACTTAACCCATAATGATATAGTAGCTGAGGGCATAGCAGTCATTATCTAGCAACTAATGCTCATGGACAATATTCCTTATGCTTGCATAATTATGGAGGATTCAACAGCACACTAAAGTGACAATATGACCGATGACAAATTACACACAATTAATTCACTATTCATGGAATGTCCTGGTCAATTATATATGCCAGAATCCAGCAAGTATCAAAATTATAAATTTTAAAGTAAGAAAATGTATGAAATAAAGCTAATGAAATGGCCCTTAAAACAAACAGACATCCTAAAAAACATTGAAAAATACCCAAATGGTACCCTTACCCCTGACTATTTGCATTGCCTACAACAACTGTAACCTCCCAAGTAAAAAGTAGCTAATTAAAAAGTGCAAAATTCAGAGACAGTTTTTTGAATTATGGAAATAACAGAGTTTAGGAAAGAAAATGCGCAAAGTAATGATCATGAAGTAGCCCCTATTCCAAACATTCACCCTAAACAAATAACACATTCTATAAGCCCCAGAACTTACCCTTACACCTGACTATCAAGGTTACCTATGACAATGGTGTCACTTCTTGATAAACAGTAGCTAATTAAACACACTAAAAGTCAGAGATATGGTTCCTATTCTTATGTAAATAGAGAAATTTAGTTGTGAAAATGTGTACAATACATAACATGAAATGGCCCCTTTGATAAACACTCACCCTAAACAAATCGCAGTCACTAAGCCCCATATGTTACTCTTACCCCCAGACTATCATGGTTATCTGTGACACTACTGTCACTTCCTAATTAAGAGCATCTACTTACACACAAAAGTTTCAGAAGTGTGGTCCCTAGAATTATCTTAAGAACAAATTTTAAGCAAGCCAATGTGCTCGGCCCCTTTAGCATAATTACTTGGGTCATTAAATTATTATTCACATCCCATTAAGTATTAAACTACACACCAAATGTTTTCCGAACAAAGTTACCCCACAATGAATCAAATCCTAGAGATTCAGCTCAGCCACTTTAACATAAAGAATTGGCTTATGAACTTATAGTTGACAATTCAACAAATATAAGGTACACACCAATAATCTGTACACTTAGTTAATTCCAATAAATCAGACCTTAGAATATAAGCCAAGCCACTTTAGCATATATTATTCATTATATTGTAATTGAAATCATATTTAGTATTGGACTGCACACCAAAATCTACACATGGAGTTACAGCGGAATAAAATATTACTTAGAAAATAAGATCAGCCACTTGAGCATAAAGAAATAGGTCATGAAATTATAATTCACATTCCATTCAGTAATGGACTACACACCAAAATTATGCAATTACAGCTATCCTACAACAAATTAACCTGTAGAATGAAGAGTTGCTTTATGAAGTTATAATTCAACATTCATTTAGTACATGGATACACACCTACAATTTGTACAGAAAGTTAATGCAGTAGTGAACTACACACCAAAAATTTCTAGAACAAAATTCCCCATAGCAACTCAAACTGCAAAATACAAGCGCAGCCACACAAACATAAAGAATTATCTTATGAAGTTATAATTGAAAAGTCATTTAGTATATGGATACACAACATAAAGATAACAGGAATAGAGAGCTCACTACATCACGTGATAGGGGTCAGCAATGTAAATTACAAATGGTAGCGTAGTCAGGCAAAAGATCACACAGAAACTACATTTGCATTGTAAAAGTTTAACAATGGTTTGAAATATGATCAATGGGATTGTATATTGGAAATAGATAACTATTTCCGTAATATTAACCTCTTGTACTCCGTACACTTATATACATAGATAGCCGAAAACACCAGGAACAGCCGAAATACATATTTTTGTCTCATTGCACCAGTTAGTGCCTAACTCATGCAAGGTTGAAAAATTCAAGATAGAGGGGGAATAAGTTGATAGCGCTTTATTGTTCGCTTATATTGTGGATTACTGAGTGATTACTTGATGACGAAAGCATGTACATACAAGGCCAATGCAAGAAGTTTGGTGAGTTGTTTTCTGTTGTAACATCCCTCCCCTAAGGAAAACCTGGAATTTTCTTGCATGTTCAGAACGTGTAGTAGGGCTATCATAGGGTATATGATTTCTATATATTTAGAAAGTATCAAATTCCTCATATCTGCCTGGATCAAGTTAGCAAGGAATGCTTTTGGTGATATGGCAATTTTTAAAATCACATAAGTAAAGCAGTTAAATTTAGAGGCTATCCAGTGATATGCAAATGGGAGGGTATCATGCCCCCAAAATGTAAGGAGAGTATCTAGGCACATCTCTGTGACAATGTACTACAAAACTTTATGAGATTCAGAGAAAGGATATTCTAACTTTAGGATACAAGTTCAAGACATCATGCTAGGAGGCCACTTCACAAAGTGAAAGTGGCTCCCCAAACTTTTTGCTTCTCATTAACCACAGCAATCAATTGACCTGGGTGCTGAAGTAACAGTTTAGGGAAGGTAACCCAATATCTGAACTTATCATGATATTCAACAATTAATCCAATGTATTCAAATAAAATAGCAAATTTTGGAATGCCATGAAAGCACTGTTTACACCATAGAATCTTTCAACCAAAAGATTTGTTAATAACTATACATAGCATAAAAAGTCATGTTAATAATTATATATATAATATATATATATATATATTTATATATATATATATATATATATATTTATATATATATATATATATTTATATATATATATATATTTATACATATATATATATTTTTTTTTATATTTATATATATATTTTATATATATATATATATGTAAAATTTGTAAATACTGTTGGAAAGAAAATTATCGATGGTCTCAGAAAAGCATTTACTATTGGCTTTGGTGCATCAGAGCATTCCAT
Organism: Cassiopea xamachana; assembly: GCA_900291935.2. Classification (NCBI taxonomy): domain Eukaryota; kingdom Metazoa; phylum Cnidaria; class Scyphozoa; order Rhizostomeae; family Cassiopeidae; genus Cassiopea; species Cassiopea xamachana. The sequence continues at coordinate 7,539,887 of OLMO02000301.1, forward strand.
TTTTGCTATCACACAAAGGTTATTGTCCAGAAGTAAGTCTGCTTTTGAGTATGCTTTTACATGCCCATTTCTTAAAAGTCTCTGGAAATGGCTTACAGCAAGATTCAAAGAGATAATAGTTATAATACTACTCCCAATCCTTGGCAGCTTAAGTGCATTTTTAGAGCATTGTCCCAGAATAAGAGCATAGAGGTATTAAAACAATGCAAACTGCATTATAGAGAATATCCATTCTCTTCAGAATTCTTCATTTTGTATTAATGACTACTTGAAGGCTGATTTGGATTCAAATGCCATCTTGAAGAGTGATGATCTGTTGTGCACAAATGGCTTGATCTCACATTCATAAAAAAACCTAAATGTTCATAATCTGTTGCATCTCTCTATCAACCAGTTGATAAACATCACATCATTATGCTTCTACATTACTATTCAAATTCAAGTGAAAGCTCTCTTTGAAACAAAGAATCTTCATTCTTTTGCTGGCACAGCGCTCCATTGAAAGCCATATTCCTGTTTCAAGTCTACGAGATGGCCATGTAACAATATTGATAGGGTGTATTGCAGAATTGTATTAACAATCATTTCTCACAGGCTCGGCAGAATTTACACTGACCACGTTATGAGACAAAGTACACCTTCTTGGAGACAGATACTCACAAACCAAATTTTATTGGATAATATGCAATAGTAACAGAAGATGTCATTACATTTTTTATTATTTCTAACGCACATAGGCCAATAAGTAATACAGACACTTTAAGCTCATGCAGGCCTTAAACTCATTCCTGAGACTGCATAGGTAGCTACTACTTTGAAAAGCTCTTTAATTTGAAAAGTATTTGCTAATAAATGAATCTTAGCCATACTCTTTAACCTTCATTACTGTTTGTTTTAAGTATAGATCGTAAATACCTTCAGAATTTGAGGAAACTTAGTAAGGTATCCACATCAACACAGCAACAATGTTTGATATTTAAGCTACCACAGTTATGTCCACAGCTAATACACGGAAAAGTTTCTCCAAAAAAGCATGAAAAACTCTTAGTCTCTCTCCAAAGCCATAATGTATATAATATTCGTGAAATAAGCAGCAGAAACATGATTTATTTCCTCTATGCGTCTAGTGTACACTAACTTTCTGCCTTACTAGGGTGCCATTATGGATTTGCATGCCAGGCCACTGTTCTGTATACAATGGGATTAGCCAGTCAGCGCTCTAGTTCTTTTAACTCTATGAAACACACCAACAATCTGTACACAAAGTTGATCCCAATAAATCAAACCTTAGAAAATATGCCAAGCCACTTTAGCATAAATAATTCATTCATGACATTGTAATTGAAGTCCTGTTTAGTATTGGACTGCACACCAAAATATAAATATGAAGTTACACTGGAATACATCACAACTT
>OLMO02000301.1:7563352-7579341 GCA_900291935.2 Cassiopea xamachana
TAATTGCTTTAGGCAATATTCCTGCACCCCATCAACCCCTGGACATTTCCAGTTAGTAGTCTTCTTTGTTTGCTTTTATACCATCTCTGTTGAAATCATTCAATCTGTTTGCTTCTCATGACAAGCCCCCTCCTTTTTTAACTCCTTAAACCATCCGGCATTTGCATTGAGCTTTACTTCCTTACCCCATATATTGCTTCAAACGTCTTCACTTTCTTTTGCGTCAGGCATCTCATGAATTACTGTTATACTATTTAGTTGTTGGTAAACATTTTTCTGGTCTTGTTACAACAACTTATTCATTCTGAATTGGTCTAAGCTTTGCTGGTACTATTTAATTTTCTTACTCTTTGCTGTCGCCCACTGTTTCAGTTTCTCTAATACTACATCTGGTCCTTTTTTCCTAATGAAATATGTTCTTTCTAGATCTTTATATTTTACAGCTTTCTTCAGATCACCTTTTTTCTTACGCTCAATTATATTTATGTGCCTACATATCTCTGTCATGGAAGACTGAATTCATCTTTTCCACCAATGCTCCTTGCTGTTACTATGTCTCAGTTGAACAGCTTTAAGTCTAATTGCTCCACCTATATAAATAGAGCAGGCTTTGATTAGGGTATTAGTTCTACTCAAATTCTCTGTTCTCATTTCGCTCAAAACCCTATTCACTTTCCTAACTTTCCCTCAGAACGCTTTTCTCTATCTTTTTAAATCCAGCAAACTTACTAGATAATTTCTCATCAATGATATGATTTATTCCTACTAAAATATATCTTTCTTCCTGATCAAGTTCTTCACCTTCTTCTAAGATACAACTATTTTCTATACCAGCTGCATCAAGATTCTCAGCTCCATAGCCTTCCCCTTTATCTTCACCCCCAGTCTCTTCGCCCCCTCACAATTACTATCATTCAATACCCGCCATTTAATGTCTTCAAGCTCTATATTTGTCAACCATCCATTCTTTTTATCATGCGTGCTTGATCAACTAGCCTCTGTTCCGTCACCACTATTTGGTATGTCTTTCCAGATAGCATGCATTCTCTTCCTGTATCCTCTAAGTAGNTAATTGCTTTAGGCAATATTCCTGCACCCCATCAACCCCTGGACATTTCCAGTTAGTAGTCTTCTTTGTTTGCTTTTATACCATCTTTGTTGAAATCATTCAATCTGTTTGCTTCTCATGACAAGCCCCCTCCTTTTTTAACTCCTTAAACCATCCGGCATTTGCATTGAGCTTTACTTCCTTGCCCCATATATTGCTTCAAACGTCTTCACTTTCTTTTGCGTCAGGCATCTCATGAATTACTGTTATACTATTTAGTTGTTGGTAAACATTTTTCTGGTCTTGTTACAACAACTTATTCATTCTGAATTGGTCTAAGCTTTTCTGGTACTATTTAATTTTCTTACTCTTTGCTTTCGCCCAATGTTTCAGTTTCTCTAATACTACATCTGGTCCTTTTTTCCTAATGAAATATGTTCTTTCTAGATCTTTATATTTTACAGCTTTCTTCAGATCACCTTTTTTCTTACGCTCAATTATATTTATGTGCCTACATATCTCTGTCATCGAAGACTGAATTCATCTTTTCCACCAATGCTCCTTGCTGTTACTATGTCTCAGTTGAACAGCTTTAAGTCTAATTGCTCCACCTATATAAATAGAGCAGGCTTTGATTAGGGTATTAGTTCCACTCAAATTCTCTGTTCTCATTTCGCTCAAAACCCTATTCACTTTCCTAACTTCCCTCAGAACGCTTCTCTCTATCTTTTTAAATCCAGCAAACTTACTAGATAATTTCTCGTCAATGATATGATTTATTCTTACTAAAATATATCTTTCTTCTTGATCAAGTTCTTCACCTTCTTCTAAGATACAACTATTTTCTATACCAGCTGCATCAAGATTCTCAGCTCCATAGCCTTCCCCTTTATCTTCACCCCCAGTCTCTTCGCCCCCCTCACAATTACTATCATTCAATACCCGCCATTTAATGTCTTCAAGCTCTATATTTGTCAACCATCCATTCTTTTTATCATGCGTACTTGATCAACTAGCCTCTGTTCCGTCACCACTATTTGGTATGTCTTTCCAGATAGCATGCATTCTCTTCCTGTATCCTCTAAGTAGCTTTCCTTCCTCATCCATCAGTTTACTCAAGAAAGAGCACTCCATAACAGCTATATTTACCTCCCTATTCCAACTCATTCTGGCAGTAGCATGATGATTGTCGGGCCTGCGCTGCTCATCCACAGGACACCTTCTGGATGAGACACCTTCACATAAAGTTCCAGTGCCATTCATGTTGTTATTTCTTTCATTATTCTCATACATTTTCACCCAAATGAGGGTTGGTTGATATACGGTTAGCCATCCGTAGTATTTTTATTGTGACACCATCACTAGGAAAGCTGCCATCCAATGCTGAAGAGTCCCTCCTACCTATGAGACAGACTTAACCCTCCCCGGATACCAACCTGGTATTTCATAGTCTCATGGAGAGCTTACATGTACTACACCTTGCTCAAGGGTGATCTTGAGGTAGTTGGGGCAAAGGGTAACCTCATTACCCCACTTTGAAACTTCAGAACCGGATACAAATTAATGTCATACCCATGATGGCTATAATTATTATTATTATTTTTTAAAAAATTATTATTATTTTATAGTTCACTAATAAATGATCTTTCTCTTTCTTATAGTAAAGGAGTGCTCGTCAATCTCTCTATCGGGCTTTGGGGTTATGGGTTCATCCTGCAATTTTCTTTTATCCGTACTACATGAGTTTCATTTTGATAAGACTATCACGAAAAGAATAATAATGAAATCAATGAGCATCTCTATTCGATCCAGCTGTTACATTTTCTGTCGTCGAAACAAGCTTGGACTAACCTTGAACTTTTAACAATTTAATTTACCAGGAGTCACATCAAAGAAGCTATTATTAAATCCAAAAGGGGAATATGGATGATAAAGTGTTTGTCTAGGTATGTTTCACATGAAGGAGTAGACCAAATCTACAACTTATTTATTAGACCTCATCTTGAATAAGTTGACATCATTTACCATAAAAATGACCCACAAATGACCCTTGATGTTACAAAAAGACTTGAGCAAACATTGTACGGTGCAGCTCTCACTACAACAGATTCATGGAGAGGCACAAATTGGCAATGGCTCCTTGATGACCTAGGGTGAGAAAGCTTATATAATAGCAGATGGTTTAAGAGACTAAGTCACTTCTTCAACCTGTGGAAAACTCGTCACCCAGTATACCTGTTCGAAGATATACCTACTACCCGTGAAATTTCATATTCCCGTAGAAATGTAATTGAATAGGATTCAGCAATATGCAGAACTGTTCACTTTTCTTCTAGATATTTCCAGAATGTGCTCATTGAATAGAATGCATTAACGGACGATGTTTGTGAGTCAAATATACCAGGGGAATTTAGAAGCAAGCTGCTTACAAAAATAAAACCAGATGGGAAATCTGCGTATGAAGTTCGTAACATTCGTGGTATTTGGTGCTTAACAAAGATCCACTTAAGATTTAGCCCATATAATAAACACAAGTTTCAACAGAACTTTGATTGCCTAAATCCAATTTATGTATCTATTACAGGCATTGAGGATAGTGAGCATTTTCTCCTGCATTGCCCTCAATATGATCAAATGCACAATGATCTCTTTGGTCACCTTTTGGAGATCCCTGGACTTAGCTTACCAATCTGAGCTCCAAGGCCTTATGCGACCTACTCCTCTTTGGTAATGAAAGTTTTAACAATATTCACAACAGGTTGATTTTTGAAACTAAAATATCATTTATTTTGTCTACTGGAAGGCTGGAGTGAAGCCTGGATTCCCTGTGGCTATGGTGGTTCAAAGACTGCATACGTTGTGTCACTGATGCACATCAAAAATAGATGTTGCCATATTTAGCATAATGCGGCACCATTGAAGTGATGCTGTGCTGCTGTTGGTATGTGCATTGCGGTTGGTATTACAGTTCGTGTGGCTGTATGGAAGCTGGGCTTCATTTGAATAATATATCAGCAGCGCTAAGCCCCCATATTCCTTTTGTTTGTGCTAAGTTAGTACTGTTAAATGACTGCATCACCTACATTCGAGACTACAATCATTGCCAACAGTTGTTGGAATGCAGCAGAAAATAGATATGAATGTACTGTCTTTCCTTCACATGCCTTTATAATTAATCACCCCATAGACAAAAACAATAGCCTTCTCCCCCCAGGAACGTTGTTGAATTTTGAAGATAAGACATTGGGTAGGACGAACCATTCTCCAGTGCTAAGTAACTGAGTCCATATCTCGAAATAACTCGATATTGTAGGGGTGACGGGTAGTAGACGACAGAAAAGTGCAGAAATTGTGCTAAACATTCCAACACTTTTGGGAACCATCATTCCTGCTGTAGGTGGTGAAGGGAACTAAAGCATATAGTTTTTCATGCTTGAAATTGCAATAGTAAAAAGAGTACCTCACAGACTCTTTACTCTCGAGAGAAAACTCAAATTATTTGCTGGAAATCCTCAAAGTATATTATTGCAATTTTACCATAATACTCTTTGATAGTAAACTATTCAGATCGACCTTTCATTTTTTCGATTTTTGTATGAGTTTGATAGACAGTATGGTTATTTCTACATCTACCAAAACTTGAGGACAATCAATAGAGCAGAACAAGGGGGAGAGTGCCAGTGAGGGTTTCAAAGCTGAATTATATGCCAAAGAACTCTTGCCAAACATCATGAAAATTACATCATACTGTTTATAAAAGAATGAAGTATACAACTCCACCTGTCATTTTTTGATTAAATGCTGCATGGTTCTAAGAAAAGCAGAAATATTGCTTTTTGCTTATGAAGAGATGGTTTGATTTGACCCGCGCATAGCACTGAAGGAAGCCATACAGCACATGTTACATATCTTTTGCTATGCAGACTCTCAAATCGTTACAGTCATATGTTGGGGTTGAACCTTATTGTTAGGATTGTTAGCAATTTACAGCTCTAGAGTGGGGGCGTACGTGAGATGGGCCAATTCAAAGATTTATCATCCATATTTTGGACTACCTAATATTTGTCTTGAAAAGAAGCCAAGCAATTCGTAGGTGAGATCTATCCCCGTATTGATTTTCGTTTTCTTTTACAATCAACCAATCACATTAAAAATTCAAGTGTTGTCGTCCAAGTCATGTTCACTCTTTGGTACATAATCTTACCTGTAATATTTTTAGAGCTATTTATTATGGTAAAATGTAATGCCATTTTGTTGTTTGATGCAGAAAGCATTTAAGGGTTAACAAGAAAGAGAAAAGCATTAAAGGTGATTCCTCATCCATTGGGGACCGTATTAATGAAATTAGTGATAGCACTTTCATTCATGATTTACTTATTCACTAGAGTTTGCTTATCCTTAGAGATTGACCAAACTTAACCAGCAAAATCCGTAGATACCACTATACCTTTTCCAATCCCAATAGGTTTCTTGTTGTGGTGTCATCTGTTATTTCCCTTCTTAGTTATCTCCTTGTTTAGGCATCTTCAGCCAGTTTACTTATTATCATCCATTTTCGCCCTTTCTTCTAAGCGTTTATTCAATTACTGCGTTTTCAGTTATCCTTATAAAAGCTCCCATTTTTTGCATTTATTAACTGAGGGATGAGATAAGCTAATCTCTAGGCGTTCTATATAGGTCTAAAGCAAATTACTGGATGAGTACGTAACTGATATGTCAATGCAACAGATTTGTCAATATTGGTGCGGGTGTTGATAGCAATCTGCAAATTAAAATTGACTGTTCTCTCTATTTCATCTGAAATATTACTCATATTGGCTATCATCCTCAAACTTTGAACTCTACATCTATCGGTTATAGAACTGGCCACATAAATGAACTCATTGCAAATAAGGCTTGAAAAGATGCTAGTGTAAATTAACTAAATACAAATAAGATTTAGATGATGCCAGGAATGGTTGTAACTTTAAATCATTATCTGTATTTCTAAGGGCTCTGTGAGACTATTGAGAGTTTCAAATTAGAAGTTTTCTATATTCTTCCTTTTTCCTACAAATTCACGTCTTAGCTGTTTGGGCTCATTCTGACATAGTAGCTTGAGAATACGAGTAATTGTTTCAAGTGTGGGAAAAAAGATTCAATTCAGTGATAATGATGTATTGACTTTTATGTAACTTTCACTCTATTACCTATTCCAGGAGGAAACTGAGAAAGACAGATTACTGGAACAATTCGAATTGACTAGGATATAAAAAGAGCAGTACTGGACCAGTCAAGGAGCCTGCCACTAAACTTCAGAAATTTATCTCTTATTTTTAAAACTCCATATCTTATGGAAGCAACAATGAAATGAATTCAATGTTGTTACATTGATTTCATATTGATGTAAATATATTGTGTTTTAGAAGCGAATTTAACTTTCTTGTGTAAATTATGTTATTGCTTATTTTTGTCATGTTGATGCATTGCAACTTTGATTGCATTTTGTGTCATTTATGGTGAGGCATTACATTCAAATAGCTCTATTTGTTACTAATTCGTTGATGAAGTCTTCAGTGTGCATTACTGTACTGTTGCATTTCCTAATGGACCTTTCACATATTCTGCCATCATTTTATGGCCTTTTGATAACGTTTCCTCCCCCTGTACAACTATGGTCATTGCCTAGACTCTCACGACATGTTATCATTTACTTCAACCACCACTTTCTACAGCTAACTACACACTTGATGTATTTTGCAATCCTACTCACATAAGATGCGTGTTTTATGACGCACTTTGCACGGACAGCACTTTTCCAGCCATACATTAATATGTCGCAAAGTTGGAAAAATTCTAGTTTATTGTATCATAACACACCAGAGCAATGAAAGTTCTTGATAGAACTGTAGCAGCAAATGCTGACACTGCGTGCTTAGGCTTAATTAGTTTGTAAGAAAGTAACTAGGACATCAAAGGTGAACTTTTTGGGTAGTTTTCATGGAGGAGTCCGTACCTTTCTATCCTGTCTTAACATTGATTCTGCTTCCTTTTTATCCACTACCAGAAAGTATTTGGTTTATTAAATCCAAATCAACAAGTGCACTGCTTTGAGTGGACTCCAGCTTGAGTTTCCTTTCATTGAGATGCACGGGCGCATGTCAATGACAGCAAATTCGCTGCCATAGTCCACTCTAAGTTCCTCCTAAGCTGAATTTATACTTGACTTGTCAACATCCAGTGCGGCACATCACTATCCATCAACAGTGAATCTGGTATGCTCACATGTTATGCTTCGAGGACATCAGATTTGCTGTTGACAGATAGTGATGTGACACACCAGATGATGACATGTCAAGCATGAATTCAGCTTAGGAAGAGCTTATACTGGACTTCAGGAGGGACATGGTTCATACTGAACCTGGAAAACGTTAAAAACCTGGGAAATGTGCCATTTTACCAAAAGTAAAGAAAGCTGAAATAGTCAGGGAATGTTCTATAATATTCATCCAAGTCAGGGACAACAAGTTGCTCAGTCCTCATATCATTTTCATTAAATTGTTGCATGGTTTTTCACATAGTGGTTGTTTTATTTGCTGTCAGGAAAGGGAACTTTATCACCTTGCATAGTTCTGTGGGAAGTACGTGTGCATTACCTATCTATTAGGCTCCATTTTGTTTACTTATTTCTGTAAGTATATGAAGCAACTGTCACGGAAAAGGTAGCTATTTTTACTATCAGTCAGGTAAACATCAGGGAATAGCCAGGGAATTTTGATTTATGTGTTTGGTATGAACCCTGAGTGATGTCCAAAGTACATTTTTTCTAATATCATTGCAAAAGCAAGGAAACCTCATTTTAGTCATAACTGTAGTTAGAAGGATGATCTGAAACAGCTTGAATGTGTAATGTACTGTAAAGTTCTGTAACTATAATTTTAGAAAGAACTAAATAAAATTTATGGTGTGACTACGTAAAATTCTAAAATAATGTATCTCATTCATGCTACCATAGTCCTACATTCTCGTGCCCCCAGAGCTATCAAAATGGAAGCAAGGTGAAATTTCTAGACCCTGGAATTTTTCTGCTTTCTTTACTCGAAGGGGGCCTGTTCTTTCTCTTTTGCCCCATGGCTTAAATTCTCTTTGCGGCCTTTCATGCCCCTATGGTCAAACTTCAGTATTTCAAATGATCCTTTCCCAATCCTTGGAGGCGCAATACAGCAGAAGTCCGCATAAGATAACCTAAGTTTTTCCTGTGTAGCTGGGAGGAGTTCTTAACAACTTAGTGGCTATTCTTATTTACTGGCTATAATCTTCTTAACGAGGTTCCTATATACCAGACTTTATCAAATAGTGGGTTGTACCCTCAAGGGGAGCATGATGTGATACCAGTGGACACATATGACCCCAAGGGATAGGCTTTTACCCCAAGGAACAAGTAAACTGATAACATTTTTTAAATAGCAACCTTGTTTATATGGCACTAAGGCAATTTAGGGGCGCAAAATATTTTGTTTTTCTATGGTATACCTTTTGAAAACTACTTGAGAAGCACTTTTATATGCAGTAAACACCTTTCACACATCAACACTGTTTCACCACAAGAATCATTAACAATTCTTTAGGACACTGTTTTGCCATTGATAATTTCTGAAAAAGTCTCTAGGATTCTTGTAATGTTCCACTTTTCATTTTAGTAAAAAGGATGATCAGTATGCAAGCAACCTATGAAAAGCTCTACTTTTTAAGTTTGAAATCTAGTAACATGAAACAGCTATACAAGAACTGTTCCACATTTCAGCCTCATTGGGGTTCTTGATTAGGGGTGCAATGGCATAGCAGGGACTCTAGGTGCCCTTGGGAATTTAGTACAATGAGGCCCCTGTGTAGTAAATAAACAAACACGGACTGAAGAAATGTGTCTGGAATTAATGAGTTAGAAGTGCCATGGCTGAACTGAAATACTTTTCTTGCATGCAGTATTGTAACAGAGACACTTGTAGTCCTTAAGAATTCAATAGTAATGGGGCCCTCATCATAATTTTCCCTCTATATATTACAAGAATGCTTGTCTCCTGAAAGCCTCTGGGGGCCCCTTTAGGACTTCAAAAGCCCTTTGGAGTTGTCATAGCCCCAATCTATGTCAGCTATGCCACTTTTAGGGGACTCAGAAGCTGACATTTCAGCCTCTAGGTTCTTAGAAAAGCAGTGTCTTTTATGTGGGTTTCTGCTATATGCTAGCAGTCGCCAATTTCTTGTGTTCTTTGTGAAATTTAGTTTCCCAACTTAATAAAATTCAAGTGCTATTATGTTCCTAGTTGGAATAATTGATGTTTCTGACACATTCGAATACAATAAGCGGGGAGGGTGGTCAGAATACATGGAGGGATGGAAAAGCTGCTCTGAAATAAAAGCTAAACCTGTTTTGAAATTCTCTACTCTGAAAGCTGTAATGAAAGAAGGGAGACATTAATTAATTTTGGCTTATTTTGAGAGCCCCTCCCTCATTTATTATGTTCAGCAATTTTTTTGTTCCTTCACATCAGCATAGATCATTTTTCTGAACATGTGAATGCAGCGATTCTCTAGAAACTCAATTAGTTCTTATGTCTTGTGTTTTACAGCTTTTATGTGATGCTTGCACTTTCTGTGAACAGACATGTCTACAAGCAGTTCTTTATGTGTTCTCATGTATGTTCCCTTTTTCTTCCCCCTTCTTATTTTGAGCCCACCAATTAGTAATTATGGAAAGTTTTTAGACCCCCACTAATTCTGACGCCCCATTTTTTATGATTTTTACGGTATGTTATTTAATCTGACGTCAGTCTGGCGTTGAGTGTGTAGAAAAAGTGGATGGTAAACAGAAAAATATGTTCAAAATATCTTTTTCAAACATGTTCTGGAAGGTTTTCACACAAGAATTATTAAACAAGCTTCCATATAAAAGCTGGCTTTTGGAAAAATGTTCAAAATTAATTAGCAAGGAGAGTACATTAGGTAGTCACTTATTCAAGAGTAGGCATTTAACCATATGAAGCTATTCTGAATGCCCACTGAACGCGGACATAATCTGCAAATTAGCCTTGGACAAACATGAAATGCCCCCCACTTGCATGCTTGGATTGATGACATCAAATGCTGCTGCTAAGGAACATGTGAGCCCCTGAAGGGTGTGGCTGGATTGCAAAGCCAAATTGTTGGCAAAATTTGCAAGAAATGATTGTGAAAAACTATTTGCAAAAATACGCTATGCTACACGGTTCTGTAAAAGGGGAAGGAGATTGTGGTACCATATGGCCTAGCGTAGGTTTGCAAGAACTTCCACAATCATTTTACCCAAATTCTGCCAACAATTTGGGTCTGCATTCCAACCAGGCATAGCAAGGCGTCACATGCTCCTTGCAGTGACCTGTGATGTCATTAATCAATCAACATGCTTAGCAGGGTATCATTTACTGCCGTCAGTCCATAATCCTTTACAGTGCCATGTGCTTTTTTCAATCTATGATCTCTTCAGTATGCACTGGCAAGTGGGGGCATGTCTTGTCTTTCCAAGGCTAATTTTCAGGTGTGTCAGGGTTGGGCTTGCTCATGTTTAGCGGGCATCCTTTTACAAAGCTAGTTTCTCATCATTCTCCTGCATGTCAAGTTTATACTATATCCAGTTAAAGAACCAAATTTATAGAAAACTAATGTGATGATTTGGAACTAATAACACAACAGTAAAACTCAATTAACTCAGTGTAGCTCATAACAGTGCATTGCAGTAGAATATGAGAAGAGAGAAAGCACATGTGGCAGTACTTGGGGGTCGTATCTTTTGTAATATTTCATTTTTGTCATTTCAATTTCATTCTGCCATTGAAGCTAGCTATCCAGTGGCCCTAACATTGCAACAATTCTTGGTTGCAGTGTGAAAGGGGTCTGCTATTATGCATTACCTACTAACTACATCTAGACAAAACACAGTTATGTACAATCAAGATGCAAGTGCCACCGTAGGGGTGGCCATGACTGCCAAAGTACCGCCCAAGTCTACCACATGTCAGGAAGGAGGGTCCACTAAGGCTGGACTGTTTGCTAGTGCATGGAGAGGGAAATGCCATTCGAATCACACCAGAGGTCATTTCCTATTACATAACTGACTGGTAAAAAACACTGAGGGATGTGGTTAGCTTAGGGCAATATTTTTTTTTTTTTGATGTACAAGTGTGCAGGCCGAGATGGCCCTTAACTGCTTACACTACTACAGCTAATTTATATGAAATATATATGGTTAAATCTACGCAACATTAAGAAAATACGATTATTACAAATTACGAACAGAACTGAATATTAAAGCTATATAACTTCAAGTTTATTAAATGCTACTATGGTTATTATAATAGAAATGGAAATAAATTCTAAGTATAAGCTATATAAAAAGAAAAAAAAATGCTACATGTGATTAAATGGTGCCTCTGTTACTTAAAAATTTTGACCTTTTTTCGAAAGACCTTTTGCAAAATGTCGCCAAACGTTTGAGCGTGTGATAATCCTCTTGGCTCATTAGCCAAAAGTACATATTTCGTTCACTGAGTGTGGCAGATGTAGGAAAAGTTCTATAGATTTCATCTAAAAGACTTTGACTGATGTGCCATAGTAGGAAAGGAGGGAACTCCCCTTAAGTGGAGCACATTGTTGTTCTTGAGGGGAAATGGAGGATCTAGACCAGGGGTGTCAAACTCAAGTTCCTAGTGGGCCAAAATTAAGCAGTGAAGTAAAGTCACGGGCCAAGCTCAATATTTATTGCAAAATGAGCTGCAACTGATATGTGATGTTTAACCTTTTCATATGGAAACAAGCTTTAGGTGTGCTTAAGCACAGAATCTGGAATGACCAAATCTTGATATTGCAAACACATGAGAAAATTGTATTTAAAATAAAGGAAACATCTGTGGTAATCACTACTTAAATGATTAAATCAAGTGTGTCTCCCGTATCCTTTCAAGTTCCTTCTAAAGTACGTCTTTTTCAAAGCCAACAACAATATAGAAAAAAATGATAATGTAATTCAATAAAATTCTAACAATTTAGCTATTAACAGACAATGCATTGCAGCAGAAAATGTGCCAACTCAGCTTCCTACACTCTGATTTACTTTGCACATTGATCTAAGCCAGATAGCTGGCATCTTTCTTAGATGCAAGCTCGTCAATGTCTAGGGACAGGCTCTGAGCTGAGGAAACCCTCAAGACGGAGTGAAGGTGCTCATCAGTACGTCAACGTCTGTGAGGTGTGTTGTTCAACTTCATCATAGAGAACAACTGTTCACATAGATATGTCCTGCTGAAAATTGAAAGCATCTGAGCAGCATGGTTGTGCAATTCAGGCATTGTGGCGGGGAGAAATATGGAAACCACGCAGCATCAACAGAGTCACATTTCGATTTGAGCATATCCTTGCATTGGAGTTCAATTAGCTCCATTTGGAGGCTGGTTGGTGCACTTTCCATGTCACTAGCAAATGGGTCGTTGAGCAGTTCAAATATCCCTGTCTGAGCCCCAAGTCAGCAAATTGTCGCGACAACTCGACGCTGAGCGTGTTGACCTTTTCAGCAAACTGTACGCTGGGCAGCACGCCAGGATAAATCTACTCTACCATGGTTTGGCAGCACGGAAAGTGCCCTAAGTTTCCTTGCAGCATCTGAGTCTTCCACAGACACAACTTCGTTTTGAAGGCACTTGCAGCTGCGTAAATGTCTTTGATGATGTGGCCCCTTCCCCAGAACTGCAAGTTAAGCACATCGAGTGGCTCACAATATCAGACAGAAATGCAAGCTCACTCAGACACTTTTTATCTCTTATCTCTGCTGTATCCTCTTTGCTCTCCATAAACTGAAAGGTTCCCTCACGTGTCTCAAAACATCTGTTCAGTACTTTTCTCCTGCTTAGCCATCTCACCTCTGTGTGATAGGGCACATCTCTGAATTTCGAATCCAACTCCTTCAGAAAAGACTTGAACTGCCGGTGATTCAAACCTTTAGCTGTTATGAAGTTGACTACTTGCTTTATAGAGATCATAACATGTTCCATTTGCAGGGTTTTGCCACGTAGTGCTTCCTGATGTATGATACAGTGATAAGCTGTAAGTTCACCTGCATTTTGTTTTGTTGATAAGGACTGTTGTGTTTGCTATTCGTTGTGGGACCTGCAGCATTAACAGCACAGTATACTCCGCAGGCCAGTTGTGATGCAATTACATTATAGTTGGCCCACAAGATAGAATCGAATTTTACATTATAGCGGGCCTGAGTTTGACACGTGTGCTCTAGACTGTGACCAGAATGAACACCAACCATGTATCAAATGTTCTTTTTCCATTTATCATCTTGACAGTATCCTTATGCTGTGACACCATTTACAGAAGGAATTAGGTATTAACATCAGTAATTGACATACTTCTGCAATAACTTAATTATTCTATTTTGTTGCATCCTAGAAATGACTGAGCCATTACTCGTTTACTGTCCTGTTTAATGCACAATGTTGATAGTAAAATCTTTGGCGAGATTGAATGCAGAAATCAAACAATCCCCAGAGATAGCTTCCTTCTAGGGATTTGCACTGGGCATGGTTAAGAGCTGACCCAGTATAACCAGATGAGTTTGTAATTAGTGGTGATATGCTAATAAATATAACAGTCATGTAGATGCTGTTTTGATAGGTGTGCAGAAATGTCCTGTGTGCCCATCTTGCACAGAAGAGTACTTATGGAGTTTGATGGAAAGAGGCTGCAGCTCCAAACATTGCTGTTGGAATTAATATGTTCTTGAAGATGCAACTGCCATTATTTACCTTGACAAGGGACCTTACCTGTATGACAATACACTGCTACATTGTGGATGATTGCAAAAACATAATAGAGGCATAGATAAGACTCAAGGACTGTGCATGAAATGACGTGAAGAAACCAAGAATCAGAGGCTAGACTGATGCATCCTGGGCAGTAACCACCAATATTGAACAGATGTTGTAGACTTTGGTTGTTGGATGCATGCTTTTTGATGTATGTGATACTTTTTACCCAGATAGGATGGTTACAGTAGAATTTCTAAGTGTATTCCTGTGCTAAGAGGCTTATTTTTGCAATATCAGTCAGAAGTAAATAATCTATTTGTGTAGATGTGCCTTACCAGAAGTAGAAACTCTCTATAACAGGACCGCAGTGCACATGAACTTTTCACCCCCTGGTGGGGAAAACACGTTAAACTCTCCCTTACTTAGGTGGAATAGGGAAGTGTAGCATGCCATGCCAGGAACCTGTCTGTGCTGACATTAAAGGAATACTTGCTGCTAAGGGGGGTGGCAACTGGCCTGTGCTAGAGAGGTGAAAAAGCACAAACCTCTTACAGTAGTTGTAGCTGAGGCCTTGCACTTCACCTTATGCTGCCCATATGTAATAAGGTGTTTTAATGTAATGTGTACTGTCATAAAATGTACCCTCATAACAATACTTTCATAACAAGTACTGGTATAATGTGTACCCTCACAATAAATGTCATTGTAAATTCAATAATATAGATGCATCATCATAATCATAGAGTTAATAGGACTAGAGCGCTGACTCACTAATCCCATTGTATACAACACAGTGTCCCTGCATGCAAATCCATAATGACGCCCTAGTAAGGCAGAAAGTTAGTGTATACTAGACGCAAAAAGGAAATAAATCATGTTTCCGCTGCGTATTTCACGGACATTATAATTCATTATGGCTTTGGAGAGAGACTAAGAGCTTTTCATGCTTTTTTGGAGAAACTTTTGCGTTTATTAGCCGTGGACTTAACCATGGTAGCTCAAATATCGAACATTGTTCTTGCGTTGCTGTGGATACCTTACTTTTCCTCAAATGCTGAAGGTATTTACGATCTATACTTAAAAACAAACAGTAATGAAGGTTACAGAGTATGGCTAAGATTCATTTAATAGCAAATACATGTCAAATTAAAGAGCTTTTCAAAGTTGTAGCTACCTATGCCGTCTCAGGAATGAGTTTAAGGCCTGCAAGAGCTTAAAGTGTCTGTTTCATTTATCGGTCTATGTGCGATAGCAATAATAAAAAACGTAAAGACATCTTCTGTCAATATTGCATATTATACAATACAATATCTGTCTCCTAGAAGGTGTACTTTGTCTCATAACGTGGTCAGTGTGAATTCTGCTGAGCCTGTGAGAAATGATTGTTAATACAATTCTGCAACACACTCTATCAATAATAGCTACATGGCCATCTCATAGACTTGAAACAAGAATATGGCCTTCAATGGAGCGTTGTGGCAGTAAAAGAATGAAGATTCTTTGTTTCAAAGAGAGCTTTCACTAGAATTGGAATAGTAATGTAGAAGCTTAAACGATGTGATGTTCATCAACTGGTTGATAGAGTGATGCAACAGATTATGAATATTTAGGTTTCTTTTTGTGATTGTGAGATCAAGCCATTTGTGCACAACAGATCATCACTCTTCAAGATGGCATTTGAATCCAAATCAGCCTTCAAGTAGTCATTAATACAAAATGAAGAATTCTGAAGAGAATGGATATTCTCTATAATGCAGTTTGCATTGTTTTAATACCTCTATGCTCTTATTCTGGGACAATGCTCTAAAAATGGACTTAAGCTGCAAAGGATTGGGATTAGTATTATAACTAATATCTCTTTAAATCTTGCTGTAAGCCATTTCCAGAGACCTTCAAGAAATGTGTATGTAACAGCATTCTCAAAAGCAGACTTACTTCTGTACAGTAACCTTTGTGTGATAGCAAAAATGGAATGTTCTGATGCACCAAAGCCAATAGAAAATGCTTTTCTGAGACCATCAATAATTTTCTTTCTAACAGTATTTATAAATTATATATATTTATATATGTATATATATATATATATATATATATATATATATATATATATATATATATAT
>OLMO02000301.1:7586916-7615684 GCA_900291935.2 Cassiopea xamachana
TATATATATATATATATATATATATATATATATATATATATATATATATATAAGAAGTGTCCGCTTTAACGTGCTTATTCATCAAACAGTTTGGTATTCATTTTTTGCATCTTCTAATGCAACTGTTTACTTTGATCACCATGCTGCAAACTATGTGATTATAGCTAATATAGAAATAAGTTATGAGCCCTCAAACTTCGCTATTCTGGCATTTTAAGTGCGAATTCCATCTTACGGCTTGTGATGTCATACCAAGGACACAATGGAAGTTCAACTACATGTTACCATGGAATCGGTGAGCATGCGTGCGCATATCGTGGTTGACAGTACAACCTAGTTTCTTGCTCAATCAGCGTTTGCTGCCAGATTTGGCAGTATACAGAAAGGAAATATATCCACAAGCTTCTGCATGAAAGCAGAGGCACCAATTTTGTGCGGTGTTTGTGCAAAGACATGGCCTAGATTTGACTAGTGCCAACATGCATGTACCAAGAATAAAGGCAGTTAGTTGCAACTTGATCAATGAATTGTAAGTCAGAAGCAAATACACTATTCATGAGGAAACAGAAAATTTCGATAGAAAGCCACTTGTACAAACTGTTGAACGACAGAGGAGATAATTGTGTCATTCATAGGCCAAAATCAATTTCTAAAGAGCATCTACGTCGGAGCTCGAAAATGAAAAGGAATCTAATCTGCATGGGATGAATTTGCATGGACTGCTAGTAAATGGAGGGATACATCACAAAGCAAGATTTTCCAATTGTTTTGCAAGTTATACGTGTCATCAGCACAATAATAGATGACACCGCAAGCGACAAAACCAATGAAGAGAACCATCTCCAGAGAAGAGAACTTCATACTGTGATATTTGAGACGCATGTTCAAACTTTGCCAAGCTATAGATTCAAACTCGATAGTTTTACTAACAGCAGACATGTGATTTCTAGTTGGATTTTGAAATGCAGAAAGTTTATTTGACTGCATCAAACTTTGTTTTCAATTTTCAGCAGAGCACTTGGTTCAAGGAAAGGACATGCAATAGTTTCTTCTTTCCAGTTTTGTAAAAGACAACATCTCCAATGTATACATTGAATAAATTTCATTTCTAAGTTACTCCAGGGTGGTATGAATATGATCCTATCTATCTCACCCCACTGCAGAGGTACTATGGGTGATGAAAGTGCTACAAAGATTTCTCTATCACCAAATGCCCTCTTAACTTTTTTCAACATTAGCCTCCATTTTCTTGGATATGATAATTCGAGTGTTACATTTGCCAAATTTTTGGCATATTTGCCAAACATTCTGAAGTCTACAAACTCACAAGCTCTAAAAGGCTCCTATATTACTCCCAATCAGATCCTATTTTTGTAGTTGTCTCTTTTTGTCACCTGTGTTCCTGTAGCTTTTAAAGCATCATTATTAGATTTTCCAAGTTCTCAGTTAGGCTAGATTCTATAGCCTAAACTTAGCCTCTACGTAGTTGATTTCTTGTTTGTAGCTTTTGTTTTCGGCACGATGTTACTTTTTGTTCAGTTCGAAATCGGTAAACCAACAGCTTTACACGCTTTTAAAGTAGCTTCGTAAAAGGTATCGCATTTTTGATTCAAGCATTAGATATGGCATTATTGATTTAAGCATTAGTTGTAACACTGATTGGACATTTATATTCGTATATTCGTTGCCATTTGAGTATGGGGACAAAATGAAAGTTGTCTTTGCTATTGCATTGCATATGTATTTTTTGTAGGCTTTAAGATTCGTTCTACTGTATATTGTTTAGTTTATTCTACACTGCTTCGTTCTATTTTGCTAAGTGCTTAGTTTTCACTCTTTTTGTATGTTTTCTCGCTAAGTTAACTTGCTTCGTTTGTTTTTGTTTGTTGTGGTTTACGTGTATCAAATTTGAATGCTTCATGTGTAACACTTCATCAAATATTGGATGGTATTTCTTCGAAATATCTTGGAAATATTTGATACTCAGAAAAATTTTCTTTAATGCCTGTGTGGATCGTCTAACACATGATATTTTTCGGTTAGGCTATGATATCAGGCAGTTACATTTTCTATGTTTTAATGCAGTTATTCTGCTGAATCGTATGTGATATTTTCAATGTAGAAAGTTCTTTACAAACCAAATTGATTGCAAAGAAAATATCTCAATTTTCTGTTCGATACCTATTAGTTGTATGGCATTTTAACCCCCAAATCTAATGGTATAGGCTGGCATTGCTTCCTTAAATCAATATCTCCAGCTACATGGTTGATTTGAAATAAATTTTTAGTGTGTAGTTAATATTTGGTATTAGCAAAAATTTACAGAGCTGGGAAAGTATTGGAACCTGTGTATATACACGGAAATATTTTGGTAGCAAGATTTTGTAGAAAGTTTCACAGAAGATCCTTGAAATGAAATCTAATGACATAATTTAGGTCCATCTCGCAGAAAATTCATGCCAGTTATTGATGAGCAACTAATGTAAGTTATCAATGGATCATAAGATAAATTTCTTTTAATTAATTAAAGTTTGTGCTAAGCATTTATGCAAATCATTTTACAGAAAAGGTATGAATCAAGTTGATACTGAATTGCAATACATACTGTACCCCCTTTTACTGAAATTAATACTGGCAGTAATGTCTGGTCCCTAGCAGCAACATTTGGAAGGTAAAAGTATTTAGTTTCACTACTAGCTTCATGTAAGGGATCCATTCCAACCATAGATCTTAAGACATTATTATGTGTTATATTAATACCTAGGTATTTTGGTTATTGTAGCATATATTAACCACAGGAAAATTGTAATGTACTTTAAAAAGAAGCTGAATGGCATTTTTCAGAACAACTAGTACTTTAGAACATTTAATGGAACATAAAGGTATTTGTAAGTAGTACATAGATTGCTAAATAGCCAAGTAATCTTCCCATCTTGGAGCATCAACTTACACTTGGAAAATAAGTACAAGCAGAATATGCAATAAGTCTACCAGTGATGATCCGAGGCACTTTCTCTTTGGGGAGGGGCGTTCTGACCAATTGACCAACTAGTGTTACTAAATTGCTACTAACAAAAAAGGTCACAGAACACATTGTGGCCAACCCTTTTGCTGCCTGGCATAATGTCCATTGCACAATTTTTAATAGCAGCTCAAGTGATTTCTGAAATATTGCTTTTGGATCAACCATTCTCACTTTCAAAGTAGGCCACAGGTAGCTGCTTAAATTGACAAAATATGGCACGAAATCAGATAAAATTATCTAAAATCTCTAGATTTTACAATTTCCAAGCATTAATTTGCCTCTTAATATACATTAATTTCATATAAAGCTTCTTCGCCATCAGTGTGGTCTATATTATTAGCTGTCTGCGCCATGCGAGTATACGTAGCTCTAGAAATAGATTTTCTTCATCGCCACCATTTCCCAGTTGATGCATAACTCTTTCATCTTTGGATGACACTTGGTTGTCGTTCACTGCCACATTCATGCAGCAGAAACGCATCAAATTGAGCTCGTGTCTGCTCTCCTTCTACTCACGTCAGATAGGCCTACACAACAAACTCGACTTGATCCTAGGTATGACGTCACGATGGCGACCAAAAACTCGCATCTATTGACTCAAAAAAAACGCTGATTTCTATACCTTTCTCGACATCAAGAGCAAAAATAATATGATCATCAAGCTTTGGACAGTCCAAAGTTCAATTTTGGTTAAAAAAGATATTCGAAATTTTTGATGCATATGCGAGGTGTACGTTCTATAGCAATTGCCGTTTCTGAATACCGAGGAGCTCAAATGCAGAGAAAAACATTGTCACAAATTACGAAGCCAGCTTTCAAAAGACAGGTGGGCAACCAGGCAGGATGGGTGTAGCACCTAAATCTAAATATAAAGAAGGTGCTTGTTGGACACACAGTAAATGAAGGAGTTTTTGGCTCCGATCAACAGTGGTTTTATGACCATGCCTTTATAACGGTCAAAATGTTTTCACTGTCTTTTATAGTACCATCAATGCAGTCAAGGTGGTCTAGGGGCTTGCCCTCACAAAATTATTACAGTTAAATTCCCTAGAATACCGCAGAATGGATCTTCTATCCTAGATCATATTGCAATAACATCTCCGCGTAATATATTTCTTTTTTGTAAGACTAGGTTTATAAGAATATTGAGGTTTAATACCGCTAAAATTTAAGAATAATGTTTCGCTGAAGACATAAGAAATTTTTGCATCCTAGTTATAATACTGCTTTCCGATGTACTTCTGCACTATCGATGTATAATGTAAACTCGTGCTTGGCTTTAGGCAAAGTTTCACCCTTAATATTAAAGAAAAGTTTTAGAATACCAAGCTCAAATCAGGAAAGTTTAAGAACATTGAGGCTCGTCAATAACCTAGGTATTGTTATGAAAAAGAGGGCTTCTACTTGAAGCTGGAGTGGACAAGCCTTTAATGAGTCATTGTTATTTGGGTTTTTGTGTTTGCAAGTTTGAAGGTGCATTGAAAAGGGATTGTTCAAACCAGTCTATGAAAAACTTTATTAAGGATGCTTTCTTTGCTGATGTCGCTGGCATTTGTTGGGAGCAAGGTTTGAAAGATACTGTTGATGTTTATATTCTTGTAACTCAATTGTCACTTCCTCCAACAATGTTTGTATCATTTTAACCGGCCTATTGAGAATAAGTATGCAAACACTGAAAAAATAAGAGTGGACAGAGTTGTCATGGCGATACAATGTTGATGATGCTAAATTCAGCGTAGAAGCACGCTTAGAACATTGTTATGCCATAGAATACACGTATTTCTAATGATTATAACTGTTTGCACACCATTGTCACTACTACAGCTTATAAAGCGTTTCCAATTTCCTCGAAATTACTAAGAGAGGTCTTCTACTTGAAGCTGAAGTGGACAAGCCTTTAATGAGTCATTGTTATATGGGTTTTTTTGTTTGTAAGTTTGAAGGTGCATTGAAAAGGGATTGTTCAAACCAGTCTATGAAAAACTTTATTAAGGATGCTTTCTTTGCTGATGTCGCTGGCATTTGTTGGGAGCAAGGTTTGAAAGATACTGTTGATGTTTATATTCTTGTAACTCAATTGTCACTTCATTTTCCTCTACCATTGATACGCATGCTCCTGTTTATTCCATTAGGGTTTCTGAGGTACTGCCCTCAAATACAAAGGTCCATTAAAAGCTCATCAGCCAAAATGCGAAAAAGAGAGATTCTATTAAAAGCAAGTTGGAATTTCGTATGAGCACCTATAGGCATATTAGCACCAAATTAAAAACGCTTAACTCTCAACTAAAAACATACTTCTCTGAAAGAATATCTCAAGCTAGAGGCACCAGGAAGGAGTCTTCAAGAACAATTAACAAGGCTAATAACATGTGATCGAGGATGACAAAGACTCTGGATTCAAGAAATCTGGTATTAGAACTATTAATAAGCAGGTAGTAGCGAATACCATGAATTCCTACTTCTATTTTGTTGGTAAGGACCTAGCAAGCAAGAAAGAATCTGTGCCAAATCCAATGGTCACAGGGAAATAAAATCTGAATCCATCAAAAGAAGCACCTCAATTTTAAAGTGATAGGGGTACAAGTCATCAGAAAGACAATTGTTAAAATCAAAACATCAAATGGCTTTGGAAGTAATATAAAATCTAGTTATATATTAAAGCTTGTAATTGCTTTCATTGAAAGGTCACTAGCTTTCATTTTTGACAATTCTATCGAAACTAGCCATTTTCCAGACTGTTGAAAATGCTCGCATTAGGCCTATTCCTAAGGTGGAGATATGACTGAAAAGATTAATGTTCCGTCTAATCTTAATCCTCCCTGTAATTTCAAGGTTATTTTCGAACATTTGTTTAACCAGTTATACCTGTATTAGTTGAAAAGAATTTGATACATGCTGGTCAATCAGGATTTTCGAACCAAAATTCTACATTGACTTGTCTACTTAAAATTTGATGATGCCCGGTATTGTAGACTTCTGACTCTATCTGTCAATGTCAGAAGGGCTTATCATCAGCACCATATCTGTCACTATCTAGCAGTGTTAGGTCAAATGGGTAAGGCCACTGAAGGGTGTGGTCGTTAAAAGTGCATGTCCTGGTGCCCAAAAGGAAGAAAGCTGGCCCTTAACCCTGATCTGCTGTCAGCACGCCCGTTAGGAATATTGGGAAGCTGAAGCAATGAACAATACCATCAGCCAAAGTTAGAACCATTCAGATTGGGAACAAAATGGATGCACAATTATTCTCCCTCTCTTGGCACTAGTAGGAAGAAGTACCTGCTGATTGTCATCTTTGGAGGGAAGCAAAACAGGGTGACACCAAGGAAGGTGCATTTCGGTAAAGTAGGAGTAGCACCAGGGGGTAGTGGTACAGACCTTGTCAAGGAGGACTAGCTACGGGGCTGCTTCAGGATGCTGGAATAATTCCCTTTAGTCATAAGTGAACAATACAAAGATGGTTAATCATTAGTTTTAAGTTTGGAACAAATTAGTCATTATTCAAA
Organism: Cassiopea xamachana; assembly: GCA_900291935.2. NCBI lineage: Eukaryota > Metazoa > Cnidaria > Scyphozoa > Rhizostomeae > Cassiopeidae > Cassiopea > Cassiopea xamachana. The sequence continues at coordinate 7,593,445 of OLMO02000301.1, forward strand.
TTTATGACTAGCCTGTTGGAAAGCTAGTCATATACCTTTCTACATCCCCTAAGATGTCAATCAAGTCCAGGGACGCCGGAGCACGAGGGTGAAGAGGGGCAGCGCGCTTCGAAGGGCGAAGGCAAGGGTGGCAAAATTTCCCTTCTTATGCTGTCTACTAATATTATTTTTTCACATGTTTTCTTATATTGATCCTTCGATTAGGCTCGACCTCTTTCTCTCCTCAAGAATTCATGACATGTCACAAAATGCAACAACAATTGAGAGCGTATGCTTGAATGGTAACCCTCAAGATTAAATTTTGACGTCATAATCAAGATAAATATCCTTCTCCAAACTTCTGCCCCTCCTGCCCTTCTGTTGCTCTGGCGTCGCTGGTCAAGTCAAAGCCACTGAGTTGCAAGAAAGTCAACCTCATCTAATGTCCAAGGTGCACGAGTGATTTATGGCATAATAACAATAGAATTGCTGAAATAAAAGCTTGATAATCTACTTTTGCAGAAGGGAGTGAAATATCTTAGCAATATTCGTATTCCATTTAACCAGATTCTGAAGTAGCAAACTACAGAAATACTTCATATAAACAATTCCTTTTCTATAAGAATACCTAATTTTTTCGCTGAGTCTCGATATCTTTTAATGTTTTCATTTATGAGCCTTAGATTATTCTTCAATAAGTCGTAATTATTAGCGGTGTAATTACGACTGAAAATCAAAGGATTAAATTCAAATCTTTGTTGATGTCATAATTCATCAGGGATTAAATTCAAATCTTTGTTGATGTCTTCAAAAAGGGAGCAGAGGAACAACCATGGTATCGATAGTGAAGAAGTTAATTTACAGGCAGTGCTATTGCTCAAATATACCAACAGTCTTCATGAAACTTGAACCTTCATTATTCTTCAGCCATTTTTAATTTCCAGAGATTCTACGTCTGATTCTTATAAACTCTATTCTCTTAGAAAAATTTTATGGATACCAGAGGCGTAGGATGCGGGGGCAGGGGCTGCAGGCCCTCAGATAGGGCACAAAGTTTAAAAATTGGGCAGAAATCCGTTTCATTCGTGCAAATGTTCTGAAAAACAATAGGAACATAGGGCACAAAGTTTACAGAAAGTTTACAGCCCCCAAAATTTGATGTCCTCCTACGCCCAGACTTACCTTCGAGTTAAAAACACACATATTAAGTCTTTATTGACGTCTTACTTTATCGTGAAGCAAAATAAAATGGAACAGATTAATATATGTTGCATTGATGGTGCCAAGTTTAATCTAAAAGCAACAGTTTAAATTGAATACACAGAAAATCTTAGTCTTCATGAAACTTTAGCCTCGCATTGCACTCTTTTTACTAGGAATAAAGTCTAGAAGAATCCTGAGGCTTAACATCACTGAAAAACATGAATAACATAAGAATTTTGCGAGGCTCAAGCTTCATGAAGACATGATCACTTTTAATATCATTAAGACAAAGGTTAGAATAGATTCCTGAAATTTTAGGCGGAGGTATATATTTGGTACTCAAGAATAATATAATAATAATTCTAGGCTTAAATCAGGAAAATTTAAGAATATTGTTAGGTATTCTTATAAGAAAGAAGTGTATATTTCTATACTATTCTTAATTTTCAGTAGTGCTGAGCCTCGTGCTAGGCAATCAAAAATATTATGTTACTCAAGGATAGGCCAGGTATAATATTTTAATCTGAAATCATGAATTCCTCTAAGAAGTTGGCAACGTAAAGGTGTTCACTCTTGATGCAGGTAATCTATCACTCGAGTGCACGTACAACTCTTGATCAATCAAACAAATATAGAGATGAGCTATCCGCGAAATACATTTTGGACTTCCTGAATCTTCTCCGGTTGAGGAAATAGCTATATTCTGTGTGTTCTGCTTTGTCTCCAACTGACCTTGTAAGTGACCTTTCCAAATATTTTCAAGAACAGCTGTATTTGTTTTCATTTCAGTACAGGTTTTTGGTTTTTGACACTTCAAACTCTGATCATTGATTATAGTCCAATCTTATGAAGGAAGGAATTGGGCGGTATTATTACGACAGACGTAAATTTACAACATTGAAATACAGTTTCAGATCTTTTTATATTGAAAGAAATGTTGAGTTGATGATTCTACCAGAATGATAACACTGACTTACTTTCACGCGACCATTTTTTCCCACACACGTTCAGGATTTCACAAAATGCCCCGCACCCCCCGAAGAGCAAAGTTTAGTCCAAAATTCAACTCGTGAAGTAAATCCTAACCATTGATCAATCACTTCAAGGCCAGAAGCCATACTGAAATTCTCGGGCCTCCAGCATGACTCGTTCCCTAGGGATAGTCCCAGTGGCGTAGAAGAAGAGAAGCGTGGGATAGGGAACGCAGCCCGTTAGCTCTCACTCGAAGTGTACACAGTCCCAATACGTTTCGTAAATTTATTCACAGTAAAATTCTATTGCACATTGAATATTTCTTTTGAAGATAAAATGATCTAGTAATTATTTACGAGAAGCGGATAGCTTATGAGATTTGGAGGATTAACAATGCCTTCTTGCTGGCCATTTTTGAGCTTTTTTATAACTAAGTGGACCAAGTTCTTAGTTTAATATCAAATGAGTGTAAGCACTCCCCTCTAAACGATCCATTTACTTCTACACCGCTAGGTACACTCTTTCTTTATAATAACCAGTAAACTTGAAGTTCAAGCTAGCTGTTTTAAATTTTTCCGAAATTTTGAGGCTGAATTGTTCATAATTTGTTCTTTAATTAATAGCGTGAAGGTCATTTAGAAATACATAGAAAGACATCATTAAATGTCTTGATTGATTGAGAGCCAGATGTTACAACCAAAATAATCTCTCTTGCATAGTAATCCATTTTATTGAAAAAAGTTTATAAGCAATTATTTATGTATAGACAATGTTGACACAGTATCTAATTTTGCTAGAAGCAACTAACTGTGGCAATCAAAGTAAATTGTCAAGGCTGCCAATTCTCCAAAGGTTAAGGAAAGGCCCTTTCATGTCCTTTCATTTTTCAAAATTACATTTTACGACAAGGCTTCAGGACCAGCCTTGTTCTTGATTTTCAACCAAATTTCAGGCTCGTGTCCTTATAACAATGTTCTTACAAAACCCAAATGTTGTAAACAATGCAACAAGGATCCCCTTTATAAGACACCTTTTGTAAAACTTAACCTTACTGATGGAATGGACGATAAACTACAACTTGACAAAATATTCTGAGCAACCTAAAACTGCAGGTAGAACTGGCAATTATTAAAGTGCTTATGCATCGAAAATTTCGAATATACATTTTTAGCTAAAATCGAAGCTTCGGTCTCTCCAATGCATGAAGATCATATTATTTTTGTTCTTACTGGCAAGAAAGGTGTAGGAATTAGCGCTTGTTTTGAGACAATAGGTATGAATTTTGATAGCCATTGCGTGATATCATAACGAGGATCAAACCGAGTGCATTCTTTAGGCCTATATCAGTTGACGAACAAAGCGTAAGAAAGCTTCTTATCTTGGCGTACTACAGCTCATTAAAATGGCAAACAGTGACAGTGAATCGTCATTTTATGATGAAGCTACTAATTATCAATTAGAACGTGATGGCAATTATAACCGTGTGCTTGCACAGTCAAGCATAGGTGCAAACCACAGAGAGCCACTAGCTGACGATTCGGATGCCCAAGATAAAGAAAATGTTGAGGCCAATGACCCCGATGGACTGCTACCACATACTCTTGAGGCTAGATTTGAGATGCAAATCAAACTTCAGGAATGGTGAGTACCAGTATCTATTACGTACTGCAGCTCATAGCTTGTCAAATTTTGTAAACAGTCACTTAGGGCCAAGAAGCAAAAGCGTTAAAGCTGTGCAATGTGTAGGGTAATGGCTTCGGCCTTGGATGAAGTAGAGCTTGCATTGATTAGATTCTTTTAATTTATTCTTTGATCTTCTGAGCCAACCGATCTTTTTCTGAGAGAATACAGTTTTCTTTTCCAAAACTGGACATCTGGCACAAGGGCTTGCTAACATTTCTTCCTCCCCCATTGTGTCATTCATTTTTGAATATATATATCACGAATAGTCTATGAAAGGAATTGAAATACATTGCTATGGCATTATAATTTTCCTTAACTAGTAGGCCATTTCCAATCAACCAGCTCAACAGAACTCCCTGTCCCGTTTTCCTCAGCGTTGTTAATTGCTACTTCTTGACCAGGGTCTAAAGCCTGGTTCACATATAGCCGTAACATGCCGACGACTGCCGCCGGCACTGCTACTACGGTATGCCGCAGGCAGTTTATTCCTTATGTGAACACTCTGCTCGCGGCAGCCGGTGGCAGCCTGCGGTACCGTGAAGAAAGTTGAGCCGGCTATTACGGTACCGCCGGCAAGGCAGAAATATTATGTGGATATTCGTGCCTGCGGCATCTATTGTATGCAGACCGTCATGTGACGATGGTTGACCAATAAACGCATAACAATTTAACGGTCTCGTGTCATCTTTCGAGTGTTCCTAAAATTTAAAATGGCTGTAGCAGCTGCTAGGCAAGAATAAATTGAAATAAAAAGCCATGTTGATACGAAGCATTGATGAGATGCATCCAGTACTACCCTGTAAGTTACGATAGACAATCATGTCGTATGCTTTGCTGAAATATTGGAGAACCTACATATTCTTCTTGTTTCAACTTTTATGAGGTTAATTTTACAAATGCGTCGTAGGTCAAAATGAATCCACAGTGAGTTGCTAACAAAAGTTGCCTGTTAGAGCTGACGCCATATTTCTGCAGTGCTTCGGCTTCCCGCAAGAAAACAACAGAAAGCAACAACAACAAAGATTCAATAATGAGTGCTTGACTACCGGCATAGTTACCGGCAAAAGAATATATTTGTGAACATATCGCCTGAGGCAGCCTGCGGCACATGTATCTGCGGCAGTTGCCGGCAATTACGGCAATATGTGAACCAGGCTTAAAAAACAAACACAGATAAATCTCACTTGTCTTTTAGCTCTATCTGTCAGTGACTGATCAATGGTATCTGCTGTGTCTGCCAACGATAAATCAATGATAGGGACTGCATCTGGCTTTAGCTTCCTTTTGATTCCAAGTTTCACAGCGATTTCTTGATTCTTCTTAAAGCAGCTCTCATCGAAATGGTCTGAACAAAGAAAAGACGAGTCGCTGATGCTCCACTATGGCCTATGTCTTCGCACAAACCTGACCCAAGCTTGGTGTCTTTTCCTGTCTATTTCCTTGAGTGGAAAGGTATAAACGAATTTCCACTCTGTATGGTGACTATTTGTGCAGCTTATTCGGTTCGGGAGACCAGCCACACAGTACCGTCCTCCATGACGTTTGCTGGACTTGCTAGTATAATCCATGCTAACAAGCGATCGATCAAGCGTCATGCGCAGTAGAAAAAATTCGCACTTGAAATGCCAAAATAGCGAAGTTTGAGGGCTCATAACTTCCTTTCCATATGAGTTATGATACATTAGTTTGTAGCATGATGATAACAGCACAAAGTTGCATTAGAAAATGCAAAAAGTTCAATTTCGAAATTTTGGATGCATAAGCACTTGAAGTTAAGCTTAGAAAAAGTGATTGAAATCCTTTCATCCCATTAAACCATTATTGAATTGTACGAACACAATTCGATGCCAGTTGGTCAACATTGAGTGAGTGCTTAACAGGAAAGCATTCCAAACTTTTGCAAAAACTTCAGTTAACGTTGAGCTATCAGGTAACTTCAGTCTGTCTCATAATATTTCGTCCGAGATATTAGATGTTTTTGAAAAATTCTATTCAAAATTCTATTGAAAAGTTCAATAGAGAAAATGCTTAAAAGCACTCCTTTCTTCAAAGCTCCTCACCAATATAAGTTCCATAGAATCTTGGAAAAGTTAATACAGGTTGGGCACAGTGGGCTCATTTGGCTAGGCCGGAGAACTTAGGAGCCCACATGCAGGTCGATAAGCTAGAACTTTCTCAACTTGAAAAGCTATATGTTCTAGGTTTTTAAGTGGCGCTGAGAAGTCTCCTGGTAATCCTTGGATAACAAATTTTACCACTATATGAGTAGGGTCGGCAAATTTTCCAACAGAGTCGAAGGCAACGTGTTTTTCTTATAAAAAGCCTAGTATAAAAGTTCCTTAATTTTTGGGCACGTTTTAGTTTTAGATGCTTCTTAAATGTTTCTTAATTTAGCGAATTAAATTGCTATGAAAGCGTACGCAGAACGTGAATGTAGCGAACTACTTGTCCTATAACAACTAAATAATGTCAGTTAAATTCTAAAGCTAAATCAATGTCACATTGTTTTTATCCAGCTTTGTTTTGAACCAGGTAACGAGTTTGAGGCTAATCGCATCCACCGTCATAACTTTATATATCCAGAGTGCGTTCCATTTTGAAACGGTGCAAGACGCTGCAGTTATGAACATGTCATCACAAATGCATCAATTGTTTGCTACATTGGTGGAATTTCAAACACCACAGACATTAGAACTCTTTTTGAAGAAGTTAATGAAGCCATGTGTGAAGCTTACATCAGATATTACCAAATCAGTGACCCTGACATTGCTTTGCAAGAGAGACATTTCTGTTTGTGAAACATTAACATGTTGTTTTCAATATGGATAAACAATGTTTACACAAAATTATTTTTCATCTGAGACCAATAATAGCAGCTTGCAGGTTGAGTGGAAAGCAAAATTCCGATAGAAACCTTTCAGCTTGCTTTCCATAATAATAAAGCCTCTTTTCCATATAATCGTAGCAGTCCATAACATGTACCCGATCAATTTCTACTGAATATTCCTATATGATCTTAGCAGTAGAGGATGTGATCTTCTTCGGCTGTCATTCTCCAACATGAGCTATGCAAAAACAGGCTCGTGTAATGCATTGTTGAATTGATTTGAAACGTCCCGTTGTTTTTCTATTATATGAGACGTGCCTGATTACAGAAATCATGTTTCAATCAGGCCTGTAGACAGCTGAACTGGAATGGGGATGCAAAGATTTAAAATTACATAGAAAAGATGGTATACTTTTCTATTTATGCATTTCTTGCTTAGTAGCATTTAAGTAAAAACAGGGATCCTGGGAGCTTGCCCTCAAACGTTTTTGTGAGGTAACGCCTATCAGAACGTCGGTAAACGCCCGGTTGCAGAGTAGAAGATAGGTGTCTTCATTAGTCGTTTTGATGCTTTGCAGGAGAAACTGATTCTAAACATGGTTTCGTTAAATTTTAAAGACTTAAAGCTAAAAGGAAAGGTTGGATGCTGATGCTGAAGCAAAGCAATTTCATGGCAGTATACCGAGGAAAGGACTATTAGTATGCCCTAGATATTTGGCATCTGCTACATGGAATGTACTAGAGGCAAAAGTTCCTTCTCACCTAACAGGGTCGATATCTACACGTCGGACACTTCTTTCCATAAGAAATGCAAGGTTGAAGATATAAAAGTTTTGTGTATTAAAGTTATAGAACTGTTTATAGATCAACTTGTGCATTATTGATACAAAATGTATTTTTCTGTTCCAATTTTGTCTGGCTTTATGATAAAGTAAGGAATCAGCAAAAATTTCCACCTGTTCCATTCACTTTCAGATGAAGCTATACCTTCAAAACTTGAAGATAACTTAAGTATAATCTAAAGAACAAAGTCAGAAAATTTAAGCATATTGAGGCAAAGCGAAAAGTATTCTTATAAAAAAATCTGCATCTTCGAAATGGGCAACCAGGTCTAAGAAATGAAGCGCTAGCGTCTTACTCTCTGACTAAGTTGCAAATTAAAATCCTTGTAACACTGGTGCCAAGATGGAAAAAAAATGGCGTGTTGGTTTCACTCAGATAATCAATGATACTACACGATCAACTGAGTAACATGACGCTACAAGAGTAACTTATCTATACATCTTTTTTGGCATGTTTGGTAATTACAACAGGTATTATTTCTGTTCAAAAGTTTTGAGTTCGAGCGTTTACAATTTTAATGTATGAAGCAGTTGTTCCGAAGTGAAGAAGATACAAGCTGTTAAGAATAATGCTAGGCTGAAGCTTGATTAAAACAGAGAGCTTTGGCGTTTTCCAGCTATAGTACTGTTGGCAGATTAACTTTCACCATGGATGCAAGATTTATAAGATATATTACTCTGTTAACTTTTATTTTGCATTATGATGATGGAAAACATTAAAAAACATCCTAATATATTCCTTTGAATTTCAGGGGAAGCTACACATTTGACGCTTAAGAATAATTTAGGAAAGATCTAAGGCTCAATGTCAAAAAATGTAAGAATATTGATGCTCAACGATAAAGGTATTCTTTTAAAAAGGAGTTTAGCAACAGCACTAGAAAAATTGTTTCAGCATTTCAATAACCATTGGCGAAGTTCAATAGAAAATATTTTTCATTGAATGCAATCCTTAAAAATTGATTCAATCATCGTAGTCACGCTACTATGTGCTATGCGCTGATTGGCTAAATGTGATCTCTTCAGGGACTAGGAACAACTATATGAGCATTGTTTGATCGCACTGTAAACATTGGGTGTACTATCTTTTCACATATATATTGTTATCTGTGTATTTCGCAAGTAAACATCCATTACACGTTTTTATAAGCAGCCATTTTATAAGCAACCTAGTAGTAGACAGCTTAAAAGTTAAGAAACTTTTAGATCTACAGGGAAAGAGCTAAGAACATTTTGAGAAATAGCATATTGAAATCGTTACCTGGTTCAACGTAAGGCTGTACCAAAACATTGGGAATATGACATTGCTTTAGAATTTAACTTGTACTGGCACATTTTGTTTGCTATAAGGCAAATTAGTTAGCTATATTCACTTTCTGAGTACGCTTTCACAGCGATTTAGCTCGTTAAGTTAACAAACTCTTGAGAAACTTCTAGAACTAAATGTGACTAAAAATTACGAAACTTTTAATACTAGGCCATGGGCTAGGTTTCTTATAAAATGCGTGTAGTTCTTCATTGAATTGGCTTTCATATTCTCCTCAAAATGAGTAACATAACTGATGAAACCGGCGTCTAATTTCTTATGAAGAGTTGTAATGCGAAATTCAACAAGCTTTTAAGACGCTAAACAGAAATTTACACATTTCCGGCCATTTCAGAAGATCTAACTTACAAAATTTCCCGGGAGAGCATGCCCCCGTACCCATCTAGCATGTGTACATTTAGGGACTGGGAGTACTATTTTACTGTAATACCTCATCCTCAGTTGCATTTTACAGTATCATCCTCTTTGGAAAAATGAGAAAGTTCCAATGAGCACTCAGCACCTTTTTGTGAGAACAGGTAAGAGCATGTACATGGCATTCCCGCGAACTCAGGAAAACTGCAATACTCGCCAAAAGTCCTCGGACACTTTGCACATTTTTAATCTGGACAGAACATTCGTCCTCCTCCTCCCCCTAAACATTGTTGGTTTTTGGGAGAAGTACATGCGGTAACGGAAATTTTTTTCGTGCACAATAACGCCAAGTGTCTCAGGGAACAGATCGACATGGTTTTAAGGGAAGGGGGTTCGTCAAGGCGTGATAGTGGAAATGCTGAGAAAGCAATAGTTTCTCTTAAGCTTTTGAGAGTGTCCAGGGGACTTTTGACGAGTATTGTAACATTTCTAAATTTAATTGTGCGGGATGTAATTCCGTCTATGTTGGTCAGACAAACCGACATTTGTCCACTCGCGTGCGTGAGCATCAACATTCAGATAAGAACTCCCACAACTTTAAAAATCTAAAAAGTTCTGAAAGATGTAGAAAGTCTTGCAGTGATAATTGTTTCACAGTCTTAGATACAGAAACCAGCTACAACTAGCTTGAAATTAAGGAGGCTATTCATGTTATGCAGGAAAAGCCAATATTAGATGAACAGGATAATTACTTTGCTATTTCCTTAAGTTTCTACCCCCTCATTTTCTCTATATAACGGTTTGTCATTCTTTCTTTGAATGTGTATCCATTTTTTTCTAAGAGTACCTCAATTTTCTCCAACTTAGAGCCTAGAACTAGTCTTAAATTATTCTTAAATACCAAATGTACAACTTTGCTTAAAAAGTTAAGGAATATATTCCAATCTTTTTTGATGTTTTACTACATCATAAAACTAAGCAAGAGTTTATATGTTGTATTGGTAATGCAAAAGTACATATGAAAGTAATATCATAACTGTGATACAAAAATTCCTGTCTTGATGAAGCTTCGCCTAACTCTTAAATTATCCCTAAGTTTCAGCGATTTTGAGCCTCAATATTCTTATAAACTTTATACTTATAAAAATGAGTGTACATTTTTGTGTTTCAATGATTCTTATTGCATTCTATAAGCATCTGATGATAGATAAAGTATCCGAAAAATGTATTGCAAAATGAGAATCTAGATGTATCTCTTCGAATTATCTCGAACTTCAATTTATTAAAAACTTTGATAAAAAAGAGAGTGTAGAAAAACATTGGGATGAATCCATCATTTAATGGGCAAATAAATTGTGTCAAACAATAAAAGATATTGTTACTCAAGGATAGGCCAGGTATAATATTGTGAATTTGAGATAAAAACTGTTTCTATAACCCTGGCAAGGCAAAGTTCTTTTCTATTGAAGCGGTCGATCATACGAGTGCGCGTACAAAATGATTTAACGCAATCCCTTTATCACTCGGACAAATATGGCAAAGAACTATCTATAAAATACATTTTGGACTTCCTGACTTTTCTCTGGTTGAGAAAATAGCTATATTCTGTGTGTTCTGCTGTGCCTCCAACTGACCTTGTAAGTGACCTTTCCAAATCTTTTCAATAATAACTGTAATTGTTTTCATTTCAGCACAGGCTTTTGATGTTTGACACTTCAAACTCTGATCATTGATTATGTTCCTATCTTATGAATGAAGGAATTGGGCGGTATTATTATGACACACGAAAAGATACAACATTGACATACAGTTTCAGATCGATCTTTTTGCATTAAGTGATTAAATGCTAGCTATTGAGCAATTACTTCAAGATCAGAAGTCAAATTGAAATTCTTGCCTTTCTTGTATGAATCTTTCCTCGATTCAAGGGATATTCCCAAATATTGAAAGCAGTATAACCACGTCCCCCTCTATTTGACATTTTCTTTTATTAACTTTGCCTTACTTTATTGTAATTGAGAAAGACGGAATGGAGGATTGACTACAATCCGATGGCTGTTTCTGGCTGTCTCCGAGCGCTTTTTCCAGTGGACAAAGTATTTTGAGCGACCTAAAACTACAGGCAAAACTAGCATTCTTAGCAGAACAGAATTCTAAACTTGAGCTTAGCAAAAGGTTATTGAACACCTTTCACCCCCATTAAGCCACTATTGACTTGTAGGAACGCATTTCCATGCCAGTGAGGCAGCATTGATTGAGGTTATGGGCATAGAAGGACTTGACATTTATGGGGGCTGTAAACTTTATACTCGAAAAATCAAAGGGATTCGGAGAGAAATCAGAAAAATTGACAAAGTTTCCTGTGGTTCTTTCAGAAAAGTTGCCTGTAGCAAACGGATTTCTGCCCAACTAAAAGGGGTTGCAGCCCCCTACCACTCACTCTCCTTTGCTTTTGACTGAGGGGGAGCTGGGAAAATATCGCATTTTATGCATAAACTTCAATTCGTATTGATTGTTCGAAAAACTTCATTCTGTTTCAAATTTTATTTCCATGATTGCAGATATTTTGAAAAATTGTATCTATACTCATAACTTGCCAAAGAAACCAGGGATCAGATATGTAATGAAAACACCCTTCTCTCAATAGTCTCCCTCTAAAAGGATGTCAACGCAATCTGAAATTATTACAGATTGAATTTATTAAAGCAAAAACCAATCTCAGGCCCCGTTCACATAGAAATTCTTATAAACTACATTCTTGTAGAAAAAACGTGTGTACACGGAGCTGCAGATTGTGAAACACATTCATACCAGATGTAGGATTCTTGCAAATGCATGTTTTTTAATAAGGAACTACAAGGAAAGAGCTAAAAGCTTTTGACATATAGAACATTGAAATCGTTACCTAATTTAACTTAAAGCTGTACAAAAACAATGCGAATAAGGCGTTGCTTTAGAATTTATCACGTACTGACGCATTTTGTTCATTGCAGGACAAATAGTTTGCTAAATTCATGTTCTGCGCACCATTTCACAGCTATTTTGTTTCCCATATTAAGAAACTTTAAGAGACTTTTAGAACTAAAATATGATTAAAAATATGGGAAACTTTTGGTTCTAGGCCTTGAGCTAGGTCTCCTATAGGGAAAAAAGTGCAAAAATTTGTGTTTATGATTAGGTTGTATTTAACATGCGATACTGTTTCTCTTCTTTTATATATTACTTATTTAATTTGAAGTAAGTTGACCTCATTTAGCATTAATATGCTACATTTTCTTAGAAGCCAACCATAAGGGGATTATTCGTAACATATCATATCCAAAATTTGCACCGTAAAAAGTCGAAAAATTTAATACAGGCCGTGGGCTTCTGTTACAAGCATTACGGTATCTGCTCTTGAAGTTTGAAATGCCCTAAATGCATGAATTGTCGTGCACATAAAATGCTACCAAAGTTGCGAACTTGATTAGCGAAATAGTTGACGAGCTCTAAATGCCGCGTAGATGCGATTACGCACAGCTCAAACGCAGTAAATAGAGAGTTTACGATTCAATACATATTTCAATGCGACGACGCTTGGGGGCTTGGGCACTAGTGCCACTTTGGGGATGCCCTTATAATTAAAAAGTATATAAACCTCCATATTGAAAATCTGCGTTTTCAATTCTATATCTATCGTGCAATTTAATGACCTCTGTTTTAGAGGTTGCTTTAACCCTACTAAGTCAAATACAGATGCTGATCTTATTTTTTTTCTCTAACATCTTTTTCAATGGTGAGCTGGTACATGTATGCAGGCCTGCAGACCCAATGCTTGCCCCCTTAATGAGATAGAAATCCCCCCATAGTTAGGTGCCCAGCTTACCCCCTTCGTCTGTAATGAGTCGAAGTCTCGCATGAAGAGGAAGAAGCAACTGAATTATTCTAATTTTCAATCATTATTTATTAGACATGCGTTTCCTACAACAAAAATTGCAGGACTGGCTCAAGCTTCGATCTTGCATTATCAAAATACAAGTTCGATGTTTAACAAACCTCAGAATTTTGTGTCTTAAAATTATGCACTCTTTCTTTTATAAGAATAAAGTTTATAAGAATATTAATTCTCAAAGTTGCTGAAATTTGAAAATAACTTAGACCAAATCATACTTAAATTTCAGCGATTCTGAGCCTTATTGTTCTCATAAAATTATATTTATAAAAAAGAGTGCATAACTTAAATACAAAAAAATTTTAAGTCTTGATGAAGCTTCGACCTTGCATTTACAAGAAAGTAGTACTCAGCTACTCGACAGATAAGAATGTTCAATGCTGGATAAGATTTTATCGTTGTACAGAATGTTATGTATATAAAGATTTCTGCCCTTTTACATTTTATCTTCTGTTATTTACTAAGATTTATTATCATATCAAGGTTACTTGGAACTTTCTCACTTTCCACTACTGTGCATGCGCAAAACATTAGAAGTAAAAAGTTTTTGCAAGTAAGTCCTAAGAAAGTTTTGGTACTGGAATCATGAAAAAGCTTGGAAAGGTTCAGTGATTTTGCGGAACAAAACTGTTTTGTAAAGTAAAAAACTTGTGCTTTTAAATTGTCTTAAAGTTCAGTGATTCTGAGTCTTAATGTTTTATAAACTTTTTCCTACAAAATAATGTGCTTATTGCATGCCATCTTTATGTTGCTAGTTCCTATATGTGACCAATGAAAATGCAAATCTTCACTGCAGGGCAGCCTTAAATGCTGTTCAAACTTTCAATTTCTGGTAACCCCTACAAGCTTTTGCTGGGGCAGAATTTTGGACCTTTTCTATCCTAATATAGATCCATCTGAAATCCAAATTTTTTTAACATTCCTGCAATCTTGCCGAAACGTTTGGAAAATGTAATTTTTCAGTTTTTGCTATCAGTTGCATAGAAACCTATAGAATATCAATTCACACGAGGAGAAAAACACTGCTTTTTAAATTGTATACTTGGTATGCATCTAAACGGCAAAAATTATGTTGTAAGTCAGGTCATCAATGCAGGTCACATACTGGGGATGCATCTTCCCTTTTCCTTGTTAAATGTCCACTTCCTTGAAAAGGGAACACCCTTTTCCCTTGGTAAATCTCTATGCTCCCATGATTTTTGAAGGTATGTGTTTTGAGACTGATAATTAAAATGTTAATCTCCATATTTTGGAAGTTTTGCTAGAGGCATAGGAACACTGAAGGTGAGTCGTTCAAGCAACCACATGTTCATCTATTTCAGAGGCTACTTAATACTTTTCTTTGAGTGTTGTAAATCAGTTTGGCTGAATGGCCCACCATTTTGAAATTCATTAATCTACGTGTTTAGGGCTGGTAAGTCGCCAATCACCATAAACTGGGGGTTGGGGACTTCAGCTAGGAACACCCTCTAACGTTCGCACTCCTTCATAGTCATGCCCACTTGATTGCAAGTAAATGAATATCTTACTGGTTCAGTAAATTAGAGTGTAGAAAGGGAAGCGACAAAAGCGTGTTGAGAAGCAATGGAAGGAAAGTGAGTGCAGCTAATGGGACGTTGTAGCAAAAAAGAAAGGGTAAACACGCAAGAGAACAGAGAGGGAAATGGGGTCGGGGAGCTTGCTCCCAGGAAAAGATTCCTCTGGTGCTACGCCATTTATTGTTACGGAAAACGCCATTTTGCAATATAGAATGAAACTACAATCACCATAACTGTTTGTACCGAGAAAGAAATATTAACCCTGCACTCCAGCTTCATAGAATTGTAGAGACTATGGGCGAAAACTAGTATACTGCAAGTTTTGATATAAAAATACTTCAGAACATGTACTTGGAAGTGCTTCCTGGAAGAGACCCGAAGTTTCCACGGTCCCTTTTCATTTTTACCATGCTACCTTGTTCCACTGATAAACTTTGCATGTTTCTTTGTTCCCTGGAACACCTAAACGGGCCTCATCAATAACCTGGACGCTATCATCGTTATATTTTGCTTGCTGTTCTCTGAGGGTCCTTGTATACGCTAGACATTTAGTTGTAATCTGATACAATAATGAGCAGCTTAAGAAACATTTCAAGATGTTCTGAGCAAAATCACATCAAATTGATTTTATTTGCAAAAGCTGTTTATTTTCGAATTAGATAACTAACTGAAACTTGAAGATTTGGTTGGTGTTTTCAAAATGACGAATACTTTTTACAGTCATTTCTTTTAAACATTCTATGACGCTTCGATTCTTGTATTTTGTACACGCAAATGAATTACTTCTGTAGTTATTTCCAATCTGTGACATTTCTAGGCCGTCTTAATCAAAATTTTGACTCTCAGATTACGGCGGACTACAATGATTCGTTGTGAAACTTTCAAGCCCAAACTTCAG
The DNA here is from genome assembly GCA_900291935.2 of Cassiopea xamachana. Classification (NCBI taxonomy): domain Eukaryota; kingdom Metazoa; phylum Cnidaria; class Scyphozoa; order Rhizostomeae; family Cassiopeidae; genus Cassiopea; species Cassiopea xamachana. Next base: position 7,608,999 of record OLMO02000301.1, read on the forward strand.
AAAACAGCAATACTCATAACTCATAATAAATGGGGTTCAATATAAATGTGGAATCTAGCAAATTTCCAATGTCAATAAATTGGGCTTTAAAACAGATGGGAGGGGGGTTACATGCGAACATATAAGATGCAATTTCAATTCATGTCTGTTCCTGTGAAGAGCTAACACTACCTAAAAGCAGTCACTGTAGGAAAATCAGTAATTGACTTTGAATTCAGTACCTGCGTCTGCATGTTCTAAGGAAGGATCTATGAAAATTGGAAGCAAGGGTGGTCATAGCAAGAAGCGGGGATCATCAGATTAACCACAGTTAGTAAAAGCAATCTACTTATTATGGGTTTTAGAGTACTTGCATAACGCTCAATATTCTACAATAATATTTCTAGCATTAGAAAACTCACCACTTCGACTGACGGCATAAATGAAGTAGCAAATCGTAAAATTGCTCATGAGCCATTGACATGAAGAATCCAAAATAGATCCTAAAGCCATCGTACCAGCTTCCTATGAAAAGCATTACGAAGTTAATTGCATATGATCCTTAACTTCTTCATATACAATAGAAGAAGTTGCTTAAAATCAGCAGATATCGGATCAAGCTATTACCTTTGATATAGTTATATATGTATTGAACCTCGATAGATCAAACTGCCAGGGAAAACAAAAGCTTGTTCGGCTGAACGAGGTTTACATCTCTCGAGGTTGAATTTTGCTTCAAATGCCCCCAGAGCACGACGGGCCGAGGGGTCGATATTCACGTAGAAATTAAACGACTATAGTCTCATGTGCCTTAGTAGCACTTTTTCATCTATTGAAGCAACGTCCATTCAATTCATTGATTGGAAGTAGCTTCAATAGGTCGAACTGCCAGAGAAAACAAAAATTAGACTATGAAGCTTCCTATAGAAGAACGGTGAAAATGAGCGGATGGTAAGTGAAAGAAGTGAGGACCTTGTGAAAACTACAGAGTGCATCAAGGCATATATGGACAAGCAAGAGCAATGCAGAGCACATTATGAGTAGTTGAACAGTTTCCCACATCCTTGCTGGTACAATAAAGAGGACGCTGAAAAATGTTTAAGAAAGACCTTCACATTGGGCTTGCCTGCTTCCACCCTTGTCCATGAAGTTTTTCGTCGCAGATTAATGCCTCGGAGTAAATTAACAGTTCTTCCCTTTGAAATCTAAGCCACATTATGCCAAACGTTTGCAATTGAGCGAAGAAGCAAAGCATGTGCTTCTCAACCAACCTCATTTCAATATAATGGATGAAACGACATTCAACTGCAAAGCAAAAGTCACGTGTTATAATAGACAATGGAGCATCCAAACTTCCTTTTCATTTTACGGTCTTACACGGGAAACACGCGCTGATTGGCTAAAGGCGATTATTCTAAGCGACCAGATAGTCAGGGGCGGATCCAGGGAGAAATCTGACCAGGGCTCAACAAAAAGATCGTGGGCGTGGTTACATGGGTGTGGAAACTATCCCAGAACTATGAACAAATAAGGTCTAGTTGGTCCGACTTTTGTTATTGACTTGAAACTCGATATTCTAGACTTCAGTAAAGAAGCAATCGAGCACGTCATTCACTTTGTTTTGTTGAATTTATAAAAGATTAACACCGCACACGTTTCTCTCAATCTGTTGAAACTCGCAAGGTTGGGGTATTTCCAACATGGGTTTCGCATTAAGTGTGAGGCTTGATAAACTTGACTCTCTGAAATCCAGAACCTGCTCAGTTCAATATCTGACTTCATCACAAAAATAAACAGTTGACAGCGGAAATGGTTTTAGGCGGAAGTAAAATTCAGCGGAACAGCCAACTGCAAGTAATTAGGAAGCATTCAAAATGTTGAGTTCAGAGGCAAGGGGCATTCTCGCAAACAAAAGAGACAAATCTATAAGCTGCAAAGGGGACCTTACTAACAGTTTTATGAAACTTGGGAGGGGCACGTGCCTCCTTTACCCTAGGGCTCCTACGTACTTAGTCAAATGGCTGTAATATTATCCAACTAATAGAAGCGACTTACCTCACTGGTGTTATACTAGGGCATTTGGTTTCTTGACAAGCAGGGAACTGCAGCTCTGAGAATTAGCATCATGGATTTCTCTAACCGATTCAGACACTTCTAGTACCTCTAAGTAATCAACCCATTCTCATCGTCAATACATTCACTATGGATATAACCGAAAATGATAGATATATCCATAGTGCATGTAAAAACGAACAAGATTATAGGAAATGACGCATGCGTGCTATCTGAAGAAGAAGCCCGATAATGGCGGACAATATTTCTGGAGCTGCGAATGGGGATGAATCTGCAAAACCGAAGGAATCGAAGGTATGATATGAGCTACAAGCATAGCAAAACTTATGTTATGGCTGAAACTATCCAATATCTTACCTATGTGATGTTCTCGCTACTGCTTCGCCGCTCATGTTGCTTTACCAAAGCGTTTTCATTTTCGGGGGTGTGAAATTCTCCTTTTAGATTTTGTAATAGGATTCGACTTGAACCCAGCACTATTGTGGGACTACAGAATATGAAGCAGATGCACCCAGTTGGGCAACAATGAGAAATGTGGCCAGCACTCTTGCTTGGGGAATCAGACTAGGACGTCAGAGATTTGCCTCTGGGATTGCAATACCCAAGTTCTTGCAAACTGTTCCAGTCATACTATAAAGAGATCTGAATTTTGCAAAACAGCAAAGCCTTAGAATGGTTTTGTAAATTGTGACAAACTTTGCTCTAATTGTCCTGCAAGAAAAGTAGTTTTTGTTGACTGAGATTCCCAAGCATGCAATCATTAATTTTATGATAGTCAATTAATGCATCATTTTCAGTGACTACATATGTGCTTTTTTCTCTGCAAGTGACAGTGTATGTTTTAGTTAGTTGTTGTATTGTGATAAGGCCTCGATTACTAGTATGTTGCTAAGTATTATGTGAAATTTGTGTTGAATTGCATGCACTGTATTTGAACATAGAGCAATGTGCAGAAAAGGAAGAAAAAACTTCCACCAGCACAGGAAGCTTTGGAAGAGTTCAATGCTCATGTGAGCAATCTTCTGTCGCAAGAGTCTGTGCAGAAGCCAAAGAAGGTGTTTGTAAGCATAACAAAAGATTGTGAAACTGGCCACCTTGTCCCAAAACCAAGGAAGAAATATGATCGTAAATCAAGACCTAGAAAAGGTGATTTAATAATATACTTGTGACAGTTGGCACTGTGCAAAACTTGACAACTTGAAAAAGAATTGATATACTAGTCATTTTGCCAACAAATATGAAATATGAAAGATAGTTTGTTCAATATTGTGAAGTTATGTGTATTTGTAGTAAATAAATTCATGCAGGGGCCACAGGATAGTTAAATTATAGTATACTGTTATTTTTAGATGCAAACTTAGAAGAATGTATATACATATATGTTTATACTTATATATCATAGTAACCCTGGAAAGAAGTTTCAAGATCCTATGAAATTTCAAAAGAGTGCCAAGTGCTTATCACATGCTATGATCTGTCAGTAGATCTAAAGTAACCTCAATTTGTTTCAAGTCCAGGTCTCAAACAGATTTACTCATAGCAGTGTAGTCTTATTTGGTAATCCAGATTGACTGTGATCTCTCTTTATCTCTCTGAATGTTATGGTTGTTTGATATTAGAGAAATTTGTTCTCTAACATCTTTGCAGTTCATTCGGATGAGCCTAGCAGTAGAATTGACACCAGTGGAACATCTTCATATCTGGAATTCAGTTGTGATGATCCACATGCTAGTGGTAAATACATTACATGTACATTACACTACATATACATGTGCATATACATAAATACATTGTATGATATAGGCACATTTATGTTCATAACCTGCATTCCTAGGTATATATTTCTGGTATAAGCAATAGCTTGCTAAATCATGAATATCCAATTATTATCAACAGGTATAAAGATGTCTTAGTTTGTAGCCTTATGTTGATTATGTTTTGTCTAAGAAACTGTTGTGGAAGACCAGCATGTGCAAGAATTTGTAAACTTTTTGAGTGACTTGGAAAAGGGATATTCCCATCATACCAGGCATGGCAGTAGAGAATGGATAAAACGAAAGCGTGCTTTGGATGAGAACTGGGCAGATGTGAGGGCCAATTTGCACATGTGGACTTTGATGAAAGCCTGCATCCCATGTACAGGATCAAAGTGTGACAATTGTATGAATGATGCTGTAATCCGTTGCACTTCATGTAGAAGGATTCTCTGTGCCATATGTGATGATGAGATGCACATAAAGCAACCATTCCATGATCGTGAGATATGGATAAATGGTTTCTTTGAGGGAATCTCAAACAGGCAAACTATAACTGATGGTGAGGTTTGTGTGACAGGTAAAAATCAACATACATATAAATACATATATAAATTCATGTGTGAATAGTGAAAGCAAATTGTCACTTTACTTGATATCATATATAAAGCCTTTGAAAATGCTTCAGACATTCTTATTCTGCCTGAATGTGCAATTGCATGCTGTCAATGGCTTATCATTTTGCATTTGTCATTTTAATTATTATTTTTATTTGTTTCAATTTTTGATAGAAAGACCAATCCCAGTGTACCTGCCCAGAGCATGCCCACAATGTGGTGAATTTTCATCATTGGTATTCACTTGTGCAGATTCTGTCATAACTATTGTGACAACAAGAGGTTTGAAAATAGTTTGTTCTTAGTTTTCAAAAGCAGTGTGTGTGTGTTGTAGTTCACAAAGGTTGATGCTTTTGTGATATCCTTTTATGGTTATAAGGAATCAAGTGTACAAATTATGGAAATTTTTTGTATAGTAGCTAACATCTTATGCAAAAGTGTGATATTTTAATATATGCTAACATACAAACATATATACACAGATGCATCATATATACATGCTAATCTGTGCTTTTCCTTGTGCATGTGTCTTTTGTATGTGCATATTATTAAATTGTTTTATCTTGTTTTTTTGTAAGGACGGTTTGAATTCAATGACATCCTCTATGCTTGTCAGACCTGTTCATATTGTGAAAATGGTGTCACTCAGCAGAACATGGTGTTGTCTGGGTATTGGCCTGCAACTCCTCAAATAGGAGTAACTTACTATTCTAATGCTTTATTTGAACTATGGGATGCACTCTGCAGCCAATCACCTGGAACTTCAACTACCTCTTTTTTAAAAAGCCTAGAGAATATCTCTATCAGTGCAGGAAGGGTATGTAGTCATTTTAAGTGTAGTTGTTGTCTTATCTATGTGATTTTAAATTATTCAACTTTGTGTCAGAACTGTGTAGGAATGTGACAACTCTCATTATGAACTCATCAGCATTATCACTTACTATCTTAACAATGTTTATTTTGATTTTCCTTTTCCTGACAATGAGTATATATTTTAGCCAAGCCAAGTAAATGCCACATCATTTTCAAAATCATTTCATGAGTGGAAGTATGGCAAAAATTTAATTTCAAGCCATATGGGTGATGACTTCTTCATTTGCCCTGTGTGTGTCAACAAATGCCAGTCAATTCATATTGATGGTCATCGAAAGACATACCGCTTCAAGAAAGTGATGCGGTATGATGAATTAAATTTTGCTGCAGTATTTCCTTCCCCACTTATATTGCTCCAGGAATATGGAATGAGCTATCAATTGTCTATTTGTACTTGGCTATATCCTTCAATTGTTTAGCAATTATTGGTGATCATAACATGCCCGCAGTTTTTCAACCTTAATAGGTCTTTTTTGAGTTAACATAGAATTTTTTGAGATACAAGTGTTTAGTTTCAAGTATGAATTTACTTTACATAGAGGGAATGAGCAGCCTTTGCACAGTGAGAAGTTCATTGCAAATGATGAAGAGGTAAAAGAGCATATGAAACTTGTATATGCTAAAATGGGTAATCAGGTATGTTTACAAGTGCTGAGTACAAAAGGTTTACTTCAGGTTGTCAGAAATAGTTTATATTTATTGAAATGAATGGCCCTCTGTGTAAACTAGGTGGTTATGATTTCCTTAGTGAGTCCCATGTGCACTTCACAATGCTCAAAACCCATTAAGCAGCTCAGTTAACTAGAATTTAATGCGAAAATAATAGATATTGCATGTTGCTTTTTGTAGAATTACAATAGAGATGAAGGGATGTGTGGTTCCTCTTTTTGGCATGCAGCACGCTCTAAATCTACAACCAGTTTCTCAACAATGGATGAAACAGGACTTGTTGTAGCAGGCTGCCGCCATGTAGTTGCCTTAAAGGCTGTAAACATGTTTGCAGGAGAACAGTATGGCTATGCACTTTATCTGCACAGGGCTTTGTCATCAAAATGGAATATGCAGTTTGTTTGGCAAGATATCATGTGCAAATACTGGCCATGGCTAGAGAGGTTGTGTGAAAAGATGCCTGAGTTGTCACAGCTATTGTCAAACAGGAAAGCATTATCTGTAATGCATGCTAAAGGTCATTCACTTGATTGTCAGGTACATATTTTATTGCTATCTATAATGCATAGGCTGAAAGCTTGAGATGACTCCATTCTGTTTTATGGCTTACATACTTTACAACATCTTTTGTGGTGTAGTAGCCTAATTGGCATCTCTTGATTCATCTATCTCCTATAGGTGTCTTTATCTAAATTGATAGATTGTATGGGGAGGATTGTAC
>OLMO02000301.1:7622655-7648598 GCA_900291935.2 Cassiopea xamachana
GAGTGGCTGTAAGAAAAGAAAACGAATCAAGAAAAGCCACACCCAAAACCACGCCCTTCTGTCGGCAAAATTAAGAGCAACACCCCTCCAACCTTCCATCTCTAGCCACGGCCCTGCCTACGTACTACTATCAGTGTACTTCACTGCCAAGCTTGCACTCAATGGCGTGGTGGCATAGGGGCAAGGGGCCATGACCCCTTATATGGCTGTGAAAGAGCGCTAAAAAGTACAATGAAGATATTGATTAAAAGCTAATATTTTCCCATCATTTTCTTAGTCGAATATGAGCTGGGCGTTATTTTTAAGTGGCGCCAAGAGAGCAAAGTGAAGATTTATGAAAAGCTTTATTTGCTTTATAGGGTATTCTATGAAAATTTCAATGCAAAACTCAGCAACCATTTCTAATTAAAAATGGACATGTACCCTTTTCATGCGACTCCATGATCTAAATTTCAGTATTTCCCGGAAGAGAATGTCCCAGAACCAGTCTCATCATTGAATGTCATACAGTATTCCCCCAGTAATGTTTTACAAGTTCATTTTCGGTGCAAAAATTAGGGAGTTATTGTGATAAATTCAACAGCATTTCTAAGAATAAGTACGCACGCAAGAGCCTCTGGTGATTTTAGAAGACCTGGTATATTGTAAAGTAGCTTCTCAATCGGTAGCTTGTTAATATAATCTCCTATATGTATAGAAAAAAAGAAGACTTACGTTGCAAAACTGTTGTTGGCCTTAACCCCAAAATGTAAGATTTTGGGTGCAGAGAGGCTCCAAAATTCACTTGGTTTCCCCAAGACAATGTATGCTACCACGCTACTGCTTACACTGGTTCTATTTTTCCCGGTTTTGAGCCATTGAGTAAAGTTTCAATCTCCTTTTAATATATCTTATCATACATAAAATCCTCAGTGCGTTACACTGGTCGGCTAGACCCTATTATTGATATTCATGTGAGCATTCCTAATAGCAATGAGAATAACTACTTTCCCTCCTTTCTATCGAACGAAATTGAGGATTATAAGCAGGAGTAGCGTTAGAACGTAAAGCATGATGTGACAATAGCCCTTGAAAGGCAGAAGATTTTTAGTAGCCCTAATTGCTCTGTACGGCCAACTCCCTCTAGTATCGCCCCTGAAAATAGACTTCTGTTATTGGACTGTGGGAATAGGGATGGCCTAATCAGGGGGCAATTGGGGAGCTAGAGCACCCACAATATCAACGAGACCTTGTGCACACTTGAAATTTTAGATACAATTTATGCACTTTCGGCATTGTCATAACTGGCAATAGAAAATAATGCTTGCATTTGAGTTAATTTTGCTACACCCGCTTATAGTACTTTTGAAATGCTGAAAAGTATTATATCCCAATAATATTGCCACTTATGTCATTAAAATTTGACCTAAAGCTTGAGAGTGCTTAAAACGCAGCCTGGCAAGGAAGGAATGGAGGTGGAAAGATAAAGGAATGAAAGAACAACAACAACACTCACTGATCATAACAAATAAATCTTTGTTCGCAAGCGTTTGTTTAGAAAAAGTTACCAATTTCGTGCACATTTATTTGGAAAAAAATTAACATTTTGCGCTAAGCTTGGAAATAGTATCTATGGTAGGAATTTATTAAGAAACTTCAATACCCCATTATTCATTGATAAAAAGTTTTAAAGCCCAACAAAACAATAACAAAAGACTTTGACACCTTTCCAAAATGTTTTCCACCAATGTAGCCAGCAGGATATTGAAGCTGCCGTATGTCGCAGCAGTCGTCCTGCGTGTTGGTCTGTATATTTTGTATGTAATTTTCGAGAGTAATACAACACAATGTGGCATCAAACAACGGTATGGTGCATTTGGTGCACTTCCTTGGATGAGGTCCACAAAAAATTTCAGGTAGGTAGGGGTATAACCATAGAGGGATGCAGGGGTGCCAAACCCCTTATCTTTAGTTTTTCAGAAAATTTGTAGTACATCGATAGATATAGTCGACGTTTTATTACTGCTAAAGCGCAAGGGAAATCACTTGTCCACAAAGTTACTTGGAGGGAACCTACTTTGTTAGCATATTGGGCATGTACCTTAACCCCAGCAGGTAGAGGATGTGGTTAACCTTTACCATAATATAGTGTGTTCTTTGAAAATTTCCTTAAAATTGGCCTTGATATTCTAACTTAGAGAAGTTTTTTTAATTGTATGTGATCTCTACTCCCATATTTCTACTCTTTTTGTTATTTTAATTTTTCGTTATTTGTTTTCATCCAGGGGGGTACCAGCCATCAAAAATTGGGGGATTTCGGTTGCGACACCCTAACGTTATTATCCAGTCTGGTAGCCACACCCATTTCAAAATCTTGCCAGGAGTCCCTCAACTCCCCCCCCCCCAACTGTTCTCATAAAATTTGGACGAATTAGAAAATTGATCTTGGTGAGAAGTGGGAGAGGACATGTCCCCCCTGTGGTAACCGCCACTCGTTGCATTGCAGGTTCAGCTGATAATGATATTGCACATATATTTCTACAAGTTAACATCATCAGAAAACAAACACTTCTGTTATTAGAATGACTTGTACAAAAGTTAAAACAGACAAATAAGAATCAGTTATTTATTCGACCTTATTCATCAAGCGACATCTCTTTCTTATTAGAAAGGATTGAAGATGATCTTTACTGAGAATAAGTGAATGACAGGGCCCTTTCAAAAATTTCATATTGGTGCCATGTGCAAATGAGGTTTCTCAATCATAGAAATAGTAAGTAAGTGGTAACGAAGAACTGTTTACTTTCCAAAGTGCATACCAAATTGATTTTTCTTACCTTCGCGCCAATCAAAATACAACTAAAAGCTGTAATGAACAAAGCAGGTCTTCCATGTTTTCTAGTTTCCAAAGGGATGTATGACGGATCACTTTTGCGCTACTTCTTGAAGATTCACAGCATGGATTTGTAGCAGATATGCACAGTTATAGGGATGCAATCATACAAAGGTAGAGTACATTGTGGTGCTTGGCAAATTTGATGACATTATCTTGATCGTCGGAAAATACTTTCTTGGAAAAAAGGATGTCAATTGCATTTATCTTTGATCTGATGAATGATTCTGGGTCAGTTTTTAGAGCTGAAAACGGAAATTGCATCCGTTTTATAATAGTTGCTCCAGTTTTCTAGCTATTGCATAGTAGTATCGTTACATATGCTGGTGGATCCGCTATATTAAAGATTTAGCTTTTTTATTGTCATTGAGACTTACAACATTTTATAAATGAGCTATGAAGTTATAGTTACATATGCTCAGGGGTGATTGAAAATCTTACTCATTTTGGGGGGGGGGGTGCAGCCCCCCAACATTTATCATCGATCTTCCTATTGAGCTTTTACGTTTTCCATTGTCAGTTTGAGAAGCCTTGCTTTTACAAACCTTGATGTTGGTTGCATATCATTCGTTCTTTCTTTTACTCAAAATTTAAAAAGAAGTTCATGTCCCTAGGTAAATAAACTCGATTGCTTTGTTTCCATAACATGCGCGGTAAATCTTTTTTCCGGCACCTTAATACTAGATCATACATAGCTGCCAATGTTAGTCATACTGAGCATATACAGCAGTTAATGCTTCCGTTAAAACTGTAGCACCCGCTATTCAGTGCTTCCTGTCATATTCTCGAATGTCAACTGAAGCTGTTGTGGAATGTTATTTGAGTCTTATTTACTATCATTGCAAATACATCCAAACGAAAACTTTGATATTTTTATATTGAGTGACCTACCGAGTAGCTGCCTTGATCAGAATGGAAGAACAGCCAGCTAGCAAAAAGGGCACGACTCGCAATAACAGATTTCTTTGTTAAAGCAGACGGCCCTACTGATGAGGGAAATGAACAGTCTGCCTTTGTAAATTTGCTACCAACAACTAAGACCTGAGTCAGAAGAAACAAGTGAGGCATCGTCGTTGTCCACAAACGCTACACAGAATGCTCATGATTATCCTTTTTGTTGGAATGATGAACAATGCAGCTATTTTTCGAAGGCATATAATTGGCTGTTTTTCGAAAATGGAAAGGTTGGCTGCTCTCTCTGTAAAAGCATAAAAAATCTTGATGTGCATTCTGATAAAAGTATGCACCTGGCCAATGAATGGACTGAATGCAAAGTCAGAGTAGCAGGAGAGAGAAGTGTTGCACAAAAGTCACTGCGAAAAAAAATTGCTAAACACGATAAATCCAAAGCTCATAACGAAGTGGTGAGGCTTTTAAATGCAAAGGAACAAAAGTCGTTAGAAACAGCTACACTTAAAGGGCAAGAAAAACATAAAGCTGTTACAGAAAGATGTCTTAGAACAGCATACTTTATTGCCTATCAAAATCGGCCTCTTTCTGATTATCCAGATCTCATTGACCTCCAAGAAAGGAATGGCGTTATCTTAGGAAATACCTTACAGTCCAGATTTTCTTACAAGGAAATGATCAGTTGCATTGCACAAAGTATGCGTACAAAGATATGTGAAGAAATCAGAAAAGAAGGAAAAAAGATCGCGATAATCACAGACGAATCGACAACAATTTCGGAAAAAGCATGTGTTATAATCAGTGGCGAAGCTAGGATGAAAAAGTCAGTCCTGCCTTTTTGGAAAGAAAGGAAAACACATAAGAGGGGATCTCAAAAATGTTCTTAACCCTGTTGTTTTGAAACACTCTATGGAAAGTACCCATTTTCAGATACTTAAAGTTGACATACATCTCCTACAAGTATAATGTAAATTGCATGATTTCACTTTTACATTGAAGATAGATTTTAACACCATTTTTATTGACTTAAGTCCCCTTCTAAATCACAGATTGGTGTTTTCAGAACTGCTGTAAAACATATACTACATAGAATTAAATCATATATTTCACTGTTAAAAAAACATTTGGAGATAAAAATTGGATCTTATAAATATCATATTGTAATTTCCAGGCAAATTAGTCCTCAATGGAAACTCCAATTGAGTTAAGCTATCAGCTGATGCTTTATATTCCAACAAGTTTTGGCAAAAAGTACCTTCAGTATGCTAAAACATGATTTAACTCTTCCTTGCCATTCTAAAGCCTTGAGGTTCATAACATTTTTGCAGGCTTTTATTGTAAGGCAGAACAGTGAGACTCAGTAGTTTCTCTTAAAACCAATATTCAGAAGCAAAATATGATTATCATAAAAAATGAGGACAATTCTATTCTGCAAATGTATTTCATAAACTAACAACCAAGGAAAAGTGGAATCTATCAGAACTAACATGAAAAAGTTTCAGAAGCCTCTCATCTATTTCTCCTTCCCTATCCAAACGAATGATGACACTGAGCTGCTCCTTAGTAGAAACATCGGTTGTTTCATCTACCTGAATGCTCAAGAATCTACAATTTTCAATTTCCTTGTCAATCTGATCTTGGATGACAGAATCTATGCATTCAACGAGATCATTTTGAATCTCTGAATAAACGCCAGTGAAAACACCAGAATGTATCATTTCACCTTCTGTCAACTCCCTATGTAGACGACGTTCAAAGACAGCATTCAAGTAGCTCCCAATAATTTCCCTTATTAAGGCCATCTCTAGATTCATCGTGACACCTAAAGGCTAATTCTTGTTTGCTTAAGAATAATATAGCTTCAGAAATGGTTTTAAGCGTCTCCCTGTTCTGCCTTACCTGCTCATTGTGGCGCTGCACCTCTTCTCTTCTCGCTCTTGAGAATAGAATAACGACCCTTTCTGTCGCATCAAAGGTCTTCCATTTCTTATAGGCCTCCAAATGGCAGTTCGATCGCCCATGCTTTCTGCAATCGGAAAGAAAACAACGCATAGCGGCATATCCTTGTCTTGTCCACGTTTGCGATTTTCCTGGAGCAAATAAAAGGCACGGCCAGCAAGACAATCTTTGTAAATTAGTTGAGCCACAAAGCCATTCTTTCTTCGCATAACATCCATCCTGAAACTGGCAATTGGCAGTTCTAGGCCCTAGTTTTGGCTGGGGTTTCTTATGCTGCAAGATCTCCTTCTGCTCACCAACAGTTCTTGCACTGAATGATTTCTCTATAAGTTCACAAATAATGTCTTCAGCTCCTCGGCTAGTTTCTACAGCCATTTTGAAAACTTAGAACTACTGTCCACAGCTACAACGAAATTTCAAACCGAGATTTTGGCGGTTACAAGTGTCCTTCCTTTCAAAGTAGGTAGGAGCTACCATCACAAAAGCTTCTAAGGCAATCACGTGTTAAGCCCTTCAGCCAATCAAAATGTTCAATTCCAGCGCAGCTCCATAACATCGCAGCAGCAATACCGTCCTAGTTCCTACCAGTAAAATGTGGTAGGAGAACTGTTGTTTTTTTCCATTGTGAGGTAGTAGAGGCACAAAGAAGTGCTGAAACACTCGTTTTTTTGAGCTTCTACCAGCTCCTACCATCGCAGATGGTAGGAGTTGGGTTCAAAACAAAGATATTCTTTGGTAACCAATTGAAAATGATTTCATAAATGGTAAAACAAAAGCTGTGTTGAATGAGTTCGCTATGAAAGAACGAGCTAACCGGTTGGGAAATGTTACCTTCGCTTGAAAATTAAATTTCAGCAACTTTTTAAAAAATTTTTTTTTATTGAAATATTTCAGTCCTACTGGGTAGGACAGGCAGGACCTCTAACTTCGCCACTGGTTATGATTTATATTCGTTCACTTGTGCGTGATAAGCCGATCAATATATTTTTTGATATCTGTGAGCTGGCTGGCCTAGATGCACAATCTATTTGTAACTGCATCATTCATGTTTTGGCTAGGTACTCTTTTGATAAAGAATATCTTGTTAAAAATCTAATTGCGTTCACTTCTGATGGTGCATCAGTAATGCTTGGCACTAAAAGTGGTGTTGGAAAGAGGTTTAAAGAGCAATTTCCTGCGCTATTCATTTGGAACTGTATGAACCACTTATTAGAGCTTGCTGTTGCAGATGCTATCAAAGAAATTGATGCTTTTCATTCGTTGGAAAGTTTCTTCAATAAAATATACAGTTTATATTCACTATCATCAAAGCTACAACGGGAACTTAAAGAAATTGCATCTAAGCTTGATGTTGAATTGAAGAAGATAGGAAAAGTGTTCAAAATCCGCTGGGCAGCCTCCACTTACAGAGCAGTGAATGCCTTATGGTCTTCTTTTCAACCATTACATGAGCACTTCAACACTCAATCAAAGGACAGATCAATTCGTTCCTGTAAACGGAAAATGTACAGTGGAATTACTAAAAGGCTAGCAACAAAGGAATTTGTAGAAGACGTAGCTGTAATTAAATATTGTCTTGGGCAAATATCTATTTGTCAGAATCTTTGCAGAAATCAGATGTAAGCGTTATAGATGCCAACCGTTATTTGCAGTACACAATTAACAGCTTGGAGAAGATCAAACTGTAAGTGACTGAAGGGAAATACTCTTTTGATGAGGTTGCTAGAAATGATGTTGTTTTTAAAGGAGTCCCTTTGCATAGCTATGAAAGCAGAGCATCTTTCCCTTCTTTCAACAAGCCACAGTTTCTACAAGCATTAATTGACAACATCAAAGCCAGATTATTGAATGCTAGCAACGAAACGCTTTAAAGCAACTAGAAGTCTTGGCCCCTGAAAGATGGTCATCAGAAATCAGTGCCCCTTGGTTTGAAGGAGAGAAGTTGTTGGTAGAGCTTCGTCGGAGGTTCAGCATTGCTAGCAATGAGCGAGAGCTAGTGATGGCCTTCAGAGATTATGTATCTGATCCTCGCAAAACACCAAATCCCATTGAACATATGATGCAGGGAATACTACACACAATTCCAATAAGCTCGTCAGAAGCTGAGAGAGGCTTTTCGCAGATGAATTTGGTTTGTACACCAGCTCGATCAACTCTTGCAATAACCACCTTGTCATCATTGCGGTTCATAGGCATTAATGGACCCCCACTGAACTTGTGGAATGCTCAAGAATCTCTTTCCAGATGGCTTGTGAGCCACAGATCAGCAATGGCACCCGAAAGAAAGAGAAGAAATGTTAAAACAAAGGAGGATTTGAATGCTGTAGAGCTAATGTTCACATGACCTCTACAAAAGTTATCTAACGAAGTTCTGTTCTGTTTGTTACATTGGTTAATGTACTGCTCTGAAGTTTCCCATGATGATATTTTCATTTTTACATGGTTAGTTCTTTCTGGTTTTTCACTGTATGATTCCATGATTGAGCTATATTATCATACCTTTATCATTAGAAATATGGGTGTGGTTGCAACAATGCCACGCCCTTCTATGACGTAGAGCCCCCTTGTTAGAATTCTTAGAAATCACCACTGCATATGCTGCCATGGTAAAAAGGGTATTCTAGTTAGCCCTTATGGTTATTTTTACAAGTAACATCCACAAAAAGTTTGTCTCTACTTACCAGAAATCCCGGCTATCATACAAGCCAACACACTTCAGTGAAAATCCTCCATAAGCAATATAATTGGTTGTTCATTACTGTACAACTAATTTTGTTTTAGTCTTTGACCAAAATTTCATAGTTATAGACTTCTCTAAGCATTTCCGTAAGCTGTGTTGAATTTTGGGACAATTTATTTATGTAATTACATGTTAGGAGCCCCTTACTTTTCTTGATTACTAAGCTTTTCTTCACAATGACAGTTATTGAGCGCCTTTTTCATTGAACGTATATTCTCCGCAGGTATGGCAAAATACATTAGGGTTGTTAACATAACTACTTATCTGGCATGATTATTTACTTTATTTACAAATAAGTATATGTGAAAGACAACTGCACACACTCGTTAAGTAAACTTGGATTAGAGATAGAAAGCGTCTTGCTACTTCCCCCTCCGATTCTTCTCTGATCAATTTCTGCATTATTTTACATTTAGTTGTAATCATAATTAAAGAGTACGGCACATATGAAGATAACAGAACATGGTAGAGACACTGCCTACACTACAAATCATGCTCACCACTCAGCTCATGTGTACTACACGCTGACTAGCTATGCACATAAAACAAATCTCTGAATTCACAATAACTATAATGAACACTTGAGAAAAGACTGCAGAAAGTTGATTCACCATTTTAACTACTGCGCACTGCGTTTGTCGTATACATAGCTTGTGCAGTGCATTCATGGCGCTATGCTCTAAAATAATTTTGAGATTACGTAGTTTTCAATTAAATATTTAAGCAAATGTTCCGAAAATTTATTTTTTCATTTCATTTAAAACTTACTTATAAGGGGCTACAATTCAATACCTGCGACACCGACACCCGAATTCGGAGGGTCAATGACAAGAAAAATCAATGCTCGGAAACGAGCTGCAGCCGACTACGACGACGACGACGACGACGACGACGACGACAATTCAGTAGTCTGGTTCACAATTGGTTTACAAAAAACAGGTGTAGTACTCACTATAACAACAATGTTTAATCCTAAATTTCATGTTTAACCCTGTATTTTATTATTTTTATTCAAGTCATAATTATGATTTGCGCTAGTTAGCTTGAAATACTGGTCAGGTATTGAAGAAGTCTGGAACTAATATGAAAACATTGATTTCATATTTGGATTGTTCGTGCTGTAATTGTACCAGGTCTCTCCCTGAGCACCTTTCTTAGAATAGGCTGCCATTTTCTCATGGATCACAATTCCCTTAGCTAGGTGTAAACTAGAGCACTTTGCTAAGAAAACTGCCATGAGCGAAAATACTCCCGCGTGTAGTGGCGAACTCCTGAGTATTCAGCTATTTGAGACAAAAAGTCCGAATATTAAGCATTTCTATAATTTTGCTTTCTTCAGAAGAAGGGCCACAACAAACAATATTTTAATTTCTTTTTTTCTGTAATTGCGATATAACCAGAATGCAAGAAGACATACTGTGTAATAAAGACACAAACATGAGAACTAAGACATAAACGAGAAGACAATTCCATGATATTTTATGAACGTTTCAAGACAATGTGTCTCATTATCAGCTACTAAATAATAAGTAAATAGGCTTATATAGCTAAAGGGGAAAACAAATGAGAAAAACAAGCGGGAAAATCAAGGCAAATTTCAATTTTGCTTATTATTGGCACTTTACTGTAAACTGGTGCATTTTGCTCTCAACAGCACGTAACGTCACACGTGTAGACGACAACGAAAACGGTCGAGGTTATTTATTTGGGCTTGGGATTCAAATTTATGAGTAAAACGCTTAATACATTTCAAAACAACTGTTAACAGCATAAAGGGAATTTTTTAAAAGGAATTAAATAAAAATGTAGTTAGAAAGAGAAGATTATGAATTTAATAACAATGTTATATGAATAAGGGAAACAATCGAGCAAATACAAAAACTATTGCATCAAATTGATAATAAATTGATATAGCATCATTGTTGAGGATAACAAAGGACTGCTCCTATTGTTAACACCTATTGTTACGCCTTTAATGTTTAAAGCCAATCATTGACCAGGTAATCTATTGCCATGCGCGAGCCATGCCAACTGCACTGCCCAAAATCAAGTAAAATGAAAATCTGCACATGCTCTTAGATTCCCTTAAGGGAATTACCGCAAGCGGGTAAACTTGAAAGATTCGTATCCCGAACAAATCAAGCATTTATATGGATACAATGGAAAAAGTGATTGTTGAAATGCGACTGCAATGAAGAAATTTTGATGAAATCAAATCTTCCATCCTTCATCTAATCTTTCGTCTATTTTCGTTTAGGAAGTCATCATTTTTGTAGCCTTTATACACCCTCTAAGTGTTTGAGACACTTCCTTGCTCTGAGATTCCACACAACAAGCAATACAATTGCGATAAGGAATAGGATTGTCATGACAAATGATGCTATGCTGTAACAGTCAATATCTTGACTGCTTATCCTATAAAGGAATATATAAGGAAGGCACATTACTAAGTAGAAATACCACAGATTCAGTTAAACATAACAAAAAGTCAATTCCATTTTTTTTGAAAATATGAAATTCTACCCTTTCTAATATATAAAGGTGTCAACTTAAGTCATGTTTATTCTTTATGCAAAGGGCTATCTTCCATAGTTTGAAGCCAAACTTAAAATACCGTTATAACGATGAATAGTTCAAAAAGTTCATACAAATGTAATAATACATAACATAAGGTAAATGAGTACTCTCAGTCAGGATTGCTATTGATAATTTTCAATGAAATTCAAGGAGTTGCCTAGTGGGTGTCCATGAGTTTTCCAGAATGCACAGGAATTTTGCAGTAGATGATAAGCTTTTCTTTCTCAACAGGGAGATGAATAGAGAAAATAAGTAAAATCCTATTTGGTAGAGCACTTTACGACGTTCTAGAGGGCATGCTATTAAAATTTTTCCAGGAAGCAAGCCCCTATACCCTTGTTTCCTCTAGCTTGCTTCACACATTTTCATAACTATAGCTTTCCAGCTACTTTTTCTCTTTTGTCTTCTTAAAAGAAGCTTTCGCATCTTCCCAAAAAATGTTAATATGCCCACCACTGCACACCAGACTATCAATGAATGAGTTTCCACCCAAGACAATTTCTAGAGGAGGTACTTTGGTGTGCAATAAAGACATCATTGAGAAAATCGCGCAAATCACATATGTTGTATTGTTCAGCATTATTTCTATCTTTGAATTTGGCAATGCTACTTAGCTATAAGTTTTGGAAAGAAACAATTACATTTTTTATAGAATTTGTTGATTATTCCCGTTTAGTCCAATCCCACCTCTTATTAGGATCTTAGAATTTTTCCATCCCTTCCAGATATCTCCATTCCCCTTCTATTAGGTACCCAGGAGTAGTTTGTAGAAAGAAACGGACCTAGTTTAATTGAACATGGAATCATGGGAGTAGAAGAACTTCAAATGCAAGGAGGCTATAGATTTTCTGCGAGTAGAGAGATAGCTATCAGAAGATTTCCTATTGCTCGTAAAGGAAAATTGCCCGAATGAGGTTGATTTTGTCCAGCTGAGGGGCTGCAGCCCCCATGCCACCCCGTCTCTGACACTTTTTTATGAAATCAACACAGTAGAGCAGTGTGTACCACATGGCTGTAAAGTAGTTGAATTGATATCCAAGCATAGCTGAGGAAAGTGGGATCTGGGGACTTGCCTGAGAAAAAGTTTTTGGAACATACTTTTTTAAACATACCCTTCTCATTGTTAAAAAGTTCTGCTCAAATGGGCGAGTAGTTGAGGTATATAGTGTCAACTGTGTTTCAAAAATATAAATTTCTTGAGTTCACATATTCTAGGAGAACATTAAAACGGAAAACTTTCTAACAATCGAGCTTTCGGACAAAATCGTGTCTGAAAGTGTAATTGTCCAAAATACTTTTTAGTCCGAAAGTTTTATCGTCTGAAAGTTTGTTTTCTAAAATGAAAACTCACATATGGGCTATTTGAAGTCTGTTAATCAACATTAATTATTTCAACATATATTTTTCTTTGCATCCTTCAACAACACTTTCGAATAATTCTTCCTTTTTAAAACTGTGTGACCAACACATGAAGCACAATAAATGTGAAATGTTTTAAACATAGCTATAAGATCCTTCATAACTTTTAGCACATCGATGGATACCATTTTGCGTCCTTCTCTGGCTGATATTTTTTATATATACAAAACCTTACAATTACACTACAAACAATAAAAACAATACAAAGAAGATACCATGGGGAGCAAAAGACTATACATACAAAGAAGATACATACAAACAATACAAAGAAGATACCATGGAGAGCAAAAGACTATGACTACCCCCTGGTCTATACACAGAAAAAATCACACTACATTAAAATAAGTATTTAAAAATAACTGAAAGGAAAATGGAAAATTTCCTGGTAGAAATTAATCTCAAGAGCATTGTGGCCAAGCAAGTGGCCGGGAGAAATTTGAAAAAAATTTACGTAAGATAGGGGGACTAAGACCCTCCAAGGATGGTACGTTGTCGCTGTGGAGGGGCTTGCGAGTCTCAATGACCTCAAGAGCACTGTTGGCGGGGCTTTTATGGCTCTGACAGAGTTTCCCATGCCAGACTGGTCTTGTGGGAGGGACCAGACAAAGTTCCTCCAGCCTTTCCTCCAGTTTTATGGGAGGTTGAGCATCTGGCTAACAACCAGATCTTGTAAAAAACATTACGTTACGGAAACAGCAACAAACATTTCTTTGCCTGTTGGTGGTGATCTTCCAGAGCGACAAAATGGAGCTAGTATGACTGGCAATAGTGAGAGCCTTCAGAAAGCTGCTGACACGAAGATGGAAGTTTTGACCACAAAATATAAAACTAGAGTAGGCTTCTGGAATGTCCAAACCATGTATGAAATAGGACGTCTAGCTCAATTAACATCAGAACTGAGACGCTATGGTTTAACTTTACGAGGGATCAGTGAATGCAGGTAGACTGACAGTGGCAGAATAAAAGTTGCAACAGGAGAAACAGTCCTGTACTCAGGCCCGAGTGATGGACAGCACAGAGAAGTAGTCGCCTTGATTTTGAAAAAAGGGACAGGTAAATGCCTCCTGCAGTGGAAACCAGTAAGCAGTCGCATGATGAGTGCCAGACTGAAAGGACGCCACGTCAACATGACTGTCACACAGAGCTACGTCCCAACGAACGACAGCGTAGCGGAAATGCGGAATGGAGGAAAAACTTAGGGAAAACTGAGTCGACTGGCTGAAGACCGCGGCGAGTGAAGAAATTTTGTTGCTGCCCTGTGCCATGAGGCATAACGGGCAGTAAGTAAGTAAGTAAGTAGGGGGACTAAGAAAGTTGAGATTTTTATGGATGGCGCCCCACGTGGAACGTGCATACCCAACTACAGATAGTATCACCCGGTAATATTTTTGAAGCCACAACGCCTCATGGTTTACTAAACAAGAATTAAAGATAGCAGCTAATGTATGGGATAATAAGCACTGAAATCGTTTAAAAGCGTTCTGTGGCTTGAATGGGTTTGAGGGTTGCTTCCAGTAACTTTCTGTTAGTCTCAAAGGTAAAAATCTCGTCGCCGTATAACATATATTTGAGTAGTACTTCATTTGAGAGAGAGGAAAAACCATAGGGTAACAATATTGCACTAACACTGTTGAGAAGATCAGACCTCGGTACCGCATAACAATGGCAGTGCAGCAAGAAATGTTCTGTAAATAGTCTGTTGGTACTACAGAACTTTACCACAGCACGAAACAGCGGGAAAATTCTTTTGACATACTTAAAAGCTTTTTTCGTCCAATACTCATCAGAGTATGAAAACGTCGGATAGTGACCTAAAGGGTAACCGAAATATCTTTCCAGATGCGGTTAATGTGATAGGATGCGTCTAACTTGTTCTAAAACTAAATTAGGCGGAGAGCTCGACAAAATACAAAAACTGCTCATCGAAAACGGATATCCAGCAGTTGTTCTACTTTCTTGCATCAACCAAAAATTAGCCAATGTTGCAGCAGAAAAACCAGTTGGTCCAGAGAAGTGTCTGGTATACCTAAAATTGTTTTGGGTTGGTAATGTTTCATCAGAGTTTGAAGATCAAGTTAGTAAAGCTATTACATCTTGTTACTATGCTGTAAAGCCCTGTGTGGTTTACAACACTAGAGTTATGCTACTATCTGCTAAAAATGATTGCGTTCCTACCACTCAAAAATGTTGTGTTGTTTATGAATTTTCGTGCCGATGTAACGCTCGGTACGTAAGACGCACTACACAGAGACTAGCAGACAGAATAAAACAACATGTCCCCACGAGCATCAGGAAGAAAGGCAATACCATAAGAGAACAGCCACCTCGTATATGTAAAACAAAAAATTCTGAAATTACATGTGAATCGGCAACACCTTATTGCAAATCCAGAATGCACCAAAACATCTACAGACGGCAATTTTCGGATCATTGGGCAAGTAAGATCATCTTTCATTTCAGTGTTTGGAATCTGTCTACATCAAGACTCAAAACCCACTCTTGTGTAGACAAAAAGAGTTTGGTTTTTCTCATTGGGACTCTTCAAGTAAACAATGATAATAGGTCCTAACTGGTCAAACTTGGGGCCACTTAGACGCATCCTATCACATGTAACCGCATCTGGACATATATATTTCCGCTAACTTTTAGGTCACTATCTGACGTTTTCATACTCTGAAGAGTTTCGGATAAAGAAAGCTTTTAAGTGTGTCAAAAGAATGTTGCCGCTGCTTCGTGCTGTAGCAAAATGTTCTGTATCCTCACCCCTATCGTTTGCGGGGCACAGAGAGTTCACTGCGTAATTGAAATTATGTTTGAATTTGTGAAAGTTTAACTTACTTAGACCTGCCCATAGTTAAACTGGAATAGCTAAACCTTCAGGATTGGGATTACTACATATTAGTTTAGAAGCAGGTATTACAAAAACTGAAACTAACGCTATTCTCATGGGGAAACATTGATTAAACTACTAGAATCAGTGCAAAAGTATGCATAATACATGTTTTCTCAATGATATTCACTCATTTTATCGAAATTTTCCTCCAACATTGTTGTGTACAGTCTTGTTCATTGTAACCGGTCTAATGGGCCTTAGTATGCAAACACTGAAAAAACAAGAATAAGCAGAGTTTTCATAGCGAAGCAATGTTTATAATGCTAAATTCAGCGTAGAAACACGTTTACAACATGGCTTTGCCATAGAATGCATGAGATTCTAATGATTATAACTGTTTGCACACTATTTTCACTATTACAGCTAATAAAGCGTTTTAAGCTGCATGTCTTATAAAAACGTAAACCAACGCTATTCTTATGAGGAAACATTGACTAAACTACTAAAATCAGTGCAAAATTACGCATAATACATGTTTTCTCAATGATTTTCACTCATTTTCTCAAAATTTTCCTCCAACATTGTTATGTGCAGTCTTATTCATTGTAACCGGCCTAATGGGCCTAAGTATACATACACTGAAAAATCAAGAACAAGCTGAGTTTTAATGGCGAAACAATGTTTATAATGCTAAATTCAGCGTAGAAACACGGTTAGAACAAGGTTTTGAAATATAATACACTTGCTTCCAATGATTATGACTGTTTGTACACTATTGCCACTATTATAGCTAATAAAGAGTTTTAAGCTGCATGTCTTATGAAAAAGTAAACCAACGCTATTCTGATGAGGAACCATTAACTAAACTACTAGAATCAGTGCACAAGTACGCATAATACATGTTTTCTCAATGATACTCACTCATTTCCTTGAAATTCTTCTCCAACAGTGTTGTGTACAGTTTTGTTCATTGTCACCGGCCTACTGGGCCTAAGTATGCAAACACTGAAAACTCAAGAATAAGCAGAGTTTTCATAGCGAAACAATGCTTATAATGCTAAATTCAGCGTAGAAACACGTTTAGAACATGGTTTTGCCGTAGAATACACGATATTCTAATGATTATAACTGTTTGCACACTATTTTCACTATTACAGCTAATAAAGCGTTTTAAGCTGCATGTCTTATGAAAACGTAGACTAACGCTATTCTTATGGGGAAACATTGACTAAACAACTAGAATCAGTGCAAAAGTACGCATAATACATGTTTTCTCAATGATTTTCACTCATTTTCTCGATATGTTCCTCCAACATTGTTGTGCACAATCTTGTTCATTGCAACCGGCCTAAAGGACTTAAGTATACATACACTGAAAAATCAAGAATAAGCTCACTTTTAATGGCGAAACCATGCTTATAATGCTAAATTCAGCGTAGAAACAAGTTTAGAACATGGTTTTGCCATAGAATATACGTATTTCCAATGATTACAACTGTTTGCACACTATTGTCACTATTACAGCTAATAAAGCGTATTAAGCTGCATGTCTTATGAAAACGTAAACCAACGCTATTCTTATGAGGAACCATTGACTAAACTACTAGAGTCAGTGGAAAAGTACGCATACTACATGTTTTCTCAATGATATTCACTCATTTCCTTGAAATTTTGCTCCAACAATGTTGTGTAGAGTCTTGTTCATTGTAACCGTACTAATGGGCCTAAGTATGCACACACTGAAGAGACAAGAATGGATAGAGGATTCATGGCGAAGCATAACTTATAATACTTAAATTCAGCACTAGCTGAATACTACAGCTTAAATGCCAAATGAGCGTAGAAACACGTTAGAAGATAGAATGTAGAAAATAGAATACAGAATCTGGCGAAACAATATTTATAATGCTAATTTCAGCGTAGAAACACGTTTAGAACATGGTTTTGCCATAGAATACACGTATTTCCAATGATTATAACTGTTTGCACACTATTGTCAATAGTACAGCTAATAAAGCGTATTGCACTATTGCACACTATTACAGCTAATAGAGTGTTTTATGCTGCATATCTTTTAAAATCGTAAACTAACGCTATTCGTACGGGGAGAGATTGACTACTAGAATCAGTGCAAAATTACGCATAATACATGCTTTCTCAATGATATTCACTCATTTTCTCAAAATTTTCCTCCAACATTGTTGTGTGCAGTCTTGTTCATTGTAACCGGCCTAATGGGCCTAAGTATACATACACTGAAAAATCAAGAATTAGCTGAGTTTTTAATGGCGAAACAATGTTTATTATGCTAAATTCAGCGTAGAAACACGTTTAGAACATGGTTTTGCCATAGAATACACTTGCTTCCAATGATTATGACTGTTTGTACACTATTGTCACTATTATAGCTAATAAAGAGTTTTAAGCTGCATGTCTTATGAAAAAGTAAACCAACGCTATTCTGATGAGGAACCATTAACTAAACTACTAGAATCAGTGCACAAGTACGCATAATACATGTTTTCTCAATGATTTTCACTCATTTCCTTGAAACTGCAAAAGTACGCATAATAAATATTTTCTCAATGATTTTCACTCATTTCCTGGAAATTTTCCTCCAACAATAATGTGTGCAGTCTTGTTCATTGCTACGGGCCTAATGGGCCGAAGTATGCACACACTGAAGAAACAAGAATGGACAGAGCTTTCATGGCGAAACAATGATTATAATGCTTAAATTTAGCAATAGCTGAATAAAACTGCTTAACTGCTAAATCATGCGTAGAAACATGTTTAGAACATGGTTTTGGTCATAGAATACACCTATTTCCAATGATTATAACTGATTGCACACTATTGTCACTATTACAGCTTATAAAACCTTTTAGAGCCGCATGTATTATAGATCCATTGTTATATTATAAAACCATTGTTTCAATGATTTTCACTTATGCCGTCGACATATTCCTCCAAGAATGTTGTGTGTAATCTTGTTCATTGTAACCGGACTAATGGGCCTAAGTATGCACACACTGAAAAAACAAGAATGCACAGAGGATTCATGGCGAAACAAAGATTATAATGCTTAAATTCAGCAATAGCTGAATACAACAGCTTAAATGCAAATTCAGTGAGGAAACACGTTAAGAATATAGAATATAGAATATAGACTATAGAATATAGAACATGGAAAATGGCGAAACAATGCTTATAATGCTAAATTCAGCGTAGAAACACGCTAAGAACATGGTTTCGCCATAGAATACATGTATTTCCAATGATTATAACTTTTTGCACATTATTGTCACTATTACAGCTAATAGAGTGTTTTAAGCTGCATGTCTTATAAAAATGCCTAATCGGCCTAAGTATGCAGCCACTGAATAAGCAAGAATGAGCAGAGGTTTCATTGCGAAACAATGGTTATACTGCTTAAATTCAGCAATAGCTGAATACAACAGCTTAAATGCGAATTCAGCGGAGCAGCACGCTTAGAACATGTCTTATAACAACATAAACTAACGTTATTCTTATGGGGAAGCATTGACTAAACTAATAGAATCAGTGCACAAGTACGCATAATACATGTTTTAACAATGATTTTCACTCATTTCTTCGGAATTTACCTACAAAAATGCTGTGTGCAGTCTTCTTCATTGTAACCGGCCTATTGGGCCTAAGTATGCACACACTGAAAAATCAAGAATAAGCAGAGTTTTCATAGCGAAACAATGTTTATAATGCTAAATTCATCGTAGAAACACGCTTAGAACATGGTTTTGCCATAGAATATACTTATTTCCAATGATTATAACTGTTTGCACAGTATTGTCACTTTTACGGCTAATTAAGCGCTTTAGACTGCATGCCTTATAAAAACGTAAACTAACTCTATTCTTATGGGGAAACATTGACAAAACTTCTAGAATCAGTGCAAAAGTAAGCATAACACATGTTTTTATCAATGATTTTCAGTCATTTCCTCGAAACTGTCCTCCAACAATGTTGTGTAGAGTCTTGTTCATTGTAACCGGCCTAATGGGGCTAAGCATACAAACACTGAAAAAACAAGAGTGAGCAGAGGTTTCATGGCGAAACATTGTTTATAATGCTAAATTCATCGTAGAAACACGTTTAGAACATGGTTTTGCTTTAGAATATAGCTATTTCCAATGATTATAACTGTTTGCACACTATTGTCACTATTACAGCTTATAAAACCCTTTAATGCTGCACGTTAATACGTTAATTATATAACTATAAACTGTCGCTAATCTCATGGGGAAACATTGACTAAACTAATAGAATCACTGCAAAAGTATGCATAATACATGTTGTCTCATTGATTTTCACTCATTTCTCGAAATTTTCCCCTAACACTGTTGTCTGCAGTCTTGTTCAATCTCACTGGACTAATGGGCATAAGAATGCACACACTGAAAAGACAAGAATTGACAGAGGAGTCATGGCGAAACAATCTTTATAATGCTTAAATTCAGCAATAGATGAATACAACAGCTTAAATGCGAATTCAAGGAAGAAACATGCTTAGAACATGGTTTTGCCATAGAATACAAGTAGTTCTAATGATTATAACTGTTTGAACACTATTACAGCTAATAAAGCGCTTTAAGCTGGATGTCTTATAACACCATAAACTAACGCTATTCTTATGGGGAAACATTGACAAAACTAATAGAATCAGTGCAAAGGTACGCATAACACATGTTTTCACAATGATTTTCACTCATTTCTTCGGAACTTACCTACAAAAATGTTCTGTGCAGTCTTCTTCATTGTAACCGGCCTAATGGGCTTAAATGTACAAACACTGAAATCTCAAGAATAAGCAGAGTTTTTATAGCGAAACAATGTTTATAATGCTAAATTCATCGTAGAAACACGTTTAGAACATGGTTTTGCTTTAGAATACAGCTATTTCCAATGATTATATCTGTTTGCACACTATTGTCACTATTACAGCTTATAAAGCCTTTTAATGCTGCACGTATTATATAACTATAAACTGACGCTAATCTCATGGGGAAACATTGACTAAGCTAATAGAATCACTGCAAAAGTATGCATAATACATGTTGTCTCATTGATTTTCACTCATTTCCTCGAAATTTTCCTTCAACAATGTTGCATGCAGTCTTGTTCATTATAACCGGCCTAGTGGGCCTAATTATGGAAACACTGTAAAAACAAGACTGGCCAGAGATTTCATGGGGAAACAATGTTTGTAATGCTCAATTAAGCGTAGAAACACGTTTAGAACATGGTTTCCCAATAGAATACACGTATTTCCAATGATTATAACTGTTTACACACTATTGTCACTATCAAAGCTTATAAAACATTTTAATGCTCCATGTAGTATAAAACCAGAAACTAACGCTAATCTCATGGAGAAACATTGAATGAACTACTAGGTTCAGTGCAAAACTGCGCATAAAACATGTTTTCACAATGATTTTCACTTATTTCCGCCAAATACGTTTGGGAAAACAAGTTTAGATCATGGTTTTGCCATAGAATATACCTATTTACAATGATTATTTCTGTTTCCACACTATTGTCACTTTTGCAGCTTATAAAGCGTTTTACAGCTGCATGCGGTGTGAAGACGTAAACTAACGCTATTCATATGGGGAAATATTGAGTCAACTACTAGATTCATAGCAAATCTACGTATATTACATGTTTTCCCAATGATTTTCGATTAATTCCTACAAGTTTTCCTCCAACAATGTAGTGTGCAGTCTTGTTCATTGTCACAGGCCTAATGGGCCTAAGTATACAAAAACTGAAAGAACAAGAATGGAAAGAGGTTTCATGGCGAAACAATGTTTATAATGCTTAAGTCGGCGTAGAAACACATTTAGACACGTACTTCCAATGATTATAACTATTGTCGCTTATGCAGCTACAAGAGCTTTAAAGCTGAATGTTAATTCCTACAAGTTTTCCTCCAACAATGTTGTGTGCAGTCGTATTCATTGGAACCGTCTAATGGGCCTAAGTATGCAAACACTGAAAAAACATGGATGGCCAGAGGTTTCATGGCGAAACAATGTTTATAATGCTCAATTCAACGTAGAAACACTTTAGAACATGGGTTGGCCATAGAAGACACATATTTCCAATGATTATAACTGTTTGGACACTATTGTGACTTTTGCTGGGTATAAAGCGTTTGAAGGCTGATGAATTAGATTTTGGCTTTTAAGATAATGACGATTATGTTGGAGGGCTTTTGCAAAATTTCCTTGAAATAGTAATAAAAGGTCGAAAAATTTGGAAGATATGGAGAGAAAGTCCCTTAGAAAGTGTTGATTTTTAACAAGCTCAAATCCCGAAAGACCTAAAGGAAGAATTGAAGTTGATTATGGGTAGCAAGACAAGTTGGTAATCCATAGTAGACTTGAAAATAGATTCCTTAGAGTTCAAAGGCAAATCAAACTAGCTTTACTTGCCATGGTACTTGACTTTGATTTTACTGATAATGACCTAAAAGTAGCAAAACAACTCACAAAAGCTTTAGAGCTCTTGAAGCCAGCAGCCTTTTGCAAGAGAATGCCACTATCTGGGATTCTGAGAGCAAATTGAAGTGACCATATCTGAAAATAAGTCCTCCAAGTCAAGATAAGTAAGCGGTTGTTGGATGCACTTTATGATTGCATTGCAGACGTAACAAAGAGTGGTCACAATCTAGTTAATTTAACTTACACTACCTCTGTTCACATCATTCTATGATTAGCATTATAGTTAAGCCAAGTAGTCAATCATAAAAAAACTATTGCATCGAAAGGTTTACAACTTTATGTAGCCAATTTTGAATGACACGAAGTTTCCATTATTGGCATACTAGACAATACCACAATGTAAGCTTTTAAATTCGCATACATTCTCAACTCTATATAGTACACTAGGGTGCCAATAAGGTATATGGAAATTTTTCAAATTTGTATTTTCACTTGTCCTACCCTCCAATTTTTTCCCCTTTTTAGGTATAAATAACAGCTATCACGGTTTAGCGGAACATATTACTGGTTAACAGTGGCGCCCAAACTCGTAAAGCTCAACGATTGCCTCATTAGCCTGTAAACGCTATAGCAATTCCTTTGTGCTTCAGGATCAATAAAATACAGGAACGGAATGCTGAATTGAAAAAGTGAATGACATTATGCTCCAGGACTTTTATTAACACGAATTTAAGTCAATGGATATGCTGTCCATGTCTCAAGATTCTTGGAAAGTTACCGTGTTTAGAAGCCTTGACTTGCTTGTTCAAAGAAGAACTATTTCTGTGGGAATCTTTTCAATTTAGTCTATTGTTTTTTATATAAAGCTAGAGAGTATGGTTATGCTGCACTGCTGAAATAGTATCTTTGACATACTATTGAACCAAAATATGTAGAAACATGAATACAGAGCGTAAATTGTCATTACCTGGATTCACCTTTGAAGGGTAATATCAAAGTTGTCATCTAATTGGCAAATCGTTGGCAAGTTTGCATTTGCACAACGCACAGAGGACTGGGGGCTTGAACTTTCGAAAATTGGCCCCCTCTCCAATTTCAAGTTTGTTTTAATAAGCAATAAAATAGAACCAAACTGCATTGCATAAAAACAAAAATTTCACTGCCTTTTTTAACAAAGTTGATCAAAACATAGTAAAGTTTGCTTAATACGTCGCATTTTTAACACAAATTTCATGTAATAAGGAAAAATTCTCGAGTCGCAATAGGCCAGACATCGGGTGGTATATGTTTCCTTAAAGAATGGGATTTTAACTGTTAACAAATCTAAGTTTTGAAGTGCCTGGCCTATGGCAATTCCAAAAAAACAGATTTAACTGAGGAAGCAAGAAAGTCTACTATGGTCGAGGTTAAAAAGTTGATAATATTAACATTCACTCTAAATATGCAGAAGTATATTGAAATAAGCACATATAATGTAGCAGTGTCATTGCAGAAAAGCTTTTGGGGTGTAAAGTTTCAAAAACTAACTTGAATACTCAAACATCATCAATTTAATTAGAAATTGATTGCTAAAATTTGGTGGCCTTTTCATGGAAAACCTGCAATTGTGTAAATGAAAGCTCCTGAGAATGCATTCATAGCAGCTACCACTCTGGTTCATACATTAGCACAAAATTCCCATCAATACGAAAAGATCATGAACTGTTTTCACTGTTACACCAATCCTTTTGTTTCAAAGTAAGACGTCCCTAGCTAATGACCAGAAGGCGACAAACTGCATTGAAATGAAGAGTGGCGTCTACTGTTGAAAACGTAGAAAAAGTCGCTGAGAAAGGCATTAGCAGGCAAGAGAGATAAACAGAATCCAATTGGTAATAGCTAATCTAAACTTCATTGTAACTTCAAACAAATTTCTAATATTTCGAACACAGTAAAATGCTTCACATTTGTGCTATCAGGAAAGAGAGTGACAACACCTAAGGGATCTTGGAAAAAGTACGTAACGAAAAATTGTCATTTTGACCCCCAACCTAATACATTGGCGATGTGAACATAAATCAATATTAACTATTAAGAAAAATCACAACAAGCTATTTACCTTTTATGACCATAATGTTAGCAAATAATTGCAATAATTTTGAAGTATTTGGGCCCCTATACTGTCCATTGAGTATTGACCCCCCAACTATTAACAACTCCCCTAAATTATGTCTTTTTAGCAAAAATACTGACCCTTTCTTAATTATACCCCCTACTATTTGGTGCCAAGGAGTAGGGATAGTGTAAGATTCAAGCTCGATGAGGTCTTAAGCTCTTTGCTTATTTGAGTATAATTGAAGCACTTATCACAAAGTGAAAAAGTAGAACTATTGCACTAGAGTTTTGGCGTCATGAAGCAAAAGTACTTTACACTCTTACCTTCTATGTATTCCGTAGCAGTTTGTCACAAAGGTAGTGTATACCCATCCACCCCCTACCGTTCCTTTCTTTTTGAATAGCTCCTTATATACTTGCTAAAGTGATTACAATCGTTCAATCGTGAAAAACTAAACACCTAGACATGATAGAAATTTATCAAAACTGGGAAAACTTGTAAATCTCAAACCCCTCTCTTTCCTTCCTCCCTAATAATGCACTTTCTTTCAAGTAATGTCTTGCAATCTTACAATTTATCGGCACATGCCAATTTTGCCCACTGCCACGCCCATTTTAGAGACACCCACTCTCACATTTATTGGCAAATTTCAGGCCTACACCCTTTTAGGGGCGTTTTCTAGGAACGACCATGAGTACCCTGACATGTGTCGTAAAATCATAAACCCAATATTTGGTCAACTTAGCAGTGATGATGCTTTGATAATCTAGCTTTCAGGTCATAGAGGACTAAACACAAATGAAAGTTCAGTTTTTTGACTATTTCATTATTCTAATTGCCCATAAACTTCTGGTGAGCCCTCAAAAACTTTCCTGTTATCACCAGAACTAAGAAAAAGGAAAATTTTGCATATTGAGAGCACCATGTTTAAATAAGAAGATTCGGCCCCATACCCCAGATTTTGTGTAAAGTTTAAAATTTTTGATATCAAATGTTAAAAACACCTAAGGGATCTTTGAAAAAGTACGTAACGAAAAAAATTGTCATTTTGACCCCCAACCTAATACATTGGCCTTGTCAGTTCACCTCTAACAAGTCTTCATCCATTTCCATATGCTAAGTTTTGGCTGAACTATGCTATTTTTTCCATAATTCCGATGCCCCAGCCCACTGTGCACCGTTGCAATGGTCGAAAAATTCGATAAAATCCGAACACTGAAAGAGTGCCATAGTTTAAAAAAGGATGGAGTTGACGCATGCTCAATTCAAAGGTCTACAGAGTAGTGCTTCCAAGCCAGACGGCATTCTAGGCCCTTTTTGTGCCAGGTCTGTGGCGAACACAAACTTTTGTAGAAACTTGCCAATTGTAATTTGGCGAGGCTTGGCGAGTTTTATCAACATTTAGGCCAAATTTGCCTAAGCTTTGCCAGCTCAAATGGCGAGCCACTTTTTTCCAGAAACTTTTTGGCTAGAATCTATGGCTAGAATCTATGGCTCACCAAAGTGACCCATTCTCTCTCTCTCTCTCTCTCTCTCTCTCTCCAATGACACTACAATCTCTGAAGAAGTTAGAGATCTTAAGCCTGTTTATCAGCAGTCAACTTGAACAACATCCTAGGGATGTTTGCAAAGAATTTCTTCGGTTGCCACTTTTATTAAAGGGGCGATCAGGCTTTGGTGACAATCGAGCTTGAGGTTTTCAAATCTGAGCACTTGAGCTTACCATAGCGCAAGATTTATGGCTAAATTGATTTACAGCTCAAGATTTTCTTATTCAGAAAACAATTGAATCTTATGGGAGAAGAAGAAAATAGATTGCTGCACCTGAACATCTTTTTTGTAAGTGTTTACATAGAACACAGATATGCCTGAAAATATGCCCCCAGTATGCTTCAATCATATGAAAGACATCAGTGCCATCTGCCGTACTCAGTCATTTACAAAAGACAAAGGCCAATTCGCAATAATAGGCCGCACACTGGCATTGCCTCAAGATACTTTTCTATATCCCTCATAACTTATGTAATAAGATCTGTTTACAAATTCCAGCA
>OLMO02000301.1:7651191-7678113 GCA_900291935.2 Cassiopea xamachana
ACCCATTGAGGTTCTTAATACATTTCAGGAAAAGTCAAAGAATGGATCAGAGACTTTTTAAAGATATATCAAACAAGAGATGTAACGCCATACATGCATGCATTTCATTGTCATGTACCTCAGTTTTTATGAAGTGATACAAAAATATATCATATTTCAATTAGCAGGGTCTTGAGAAATATAATGACCAAACATCAAAAGACTACTTTCAATCCTCAAATCATAGAGATTCAGAAGCACTACAGCAAATGATTTTTTTAAAAAACAGAATACAATATTTGGAAGCAAAAAAAGCCCTTAGCATCAGTTTTTTAGAACTCATTTGGGAAAATGCCTAGCATTTCCAACTGAGCTGATAATGCTGATAACCATTTATGCATCCTGCTCAAATTTGTATGGCAAAAATCAATGACCAACATTAACAAAGTCACAAAGTTATGTGGCCTTAATTGCAACCAAAAACTAGATGTTCCTGCAACAACATATTGAAGTCACCACATCTCTTTCTTACTAGAAAAAACCACATTTTACCAAGAAATGCAAAAAAAGTCATAATTTCTTTCCAACTTGTCTTACAGCATGTGGCCTTTAATGGTGCGTTCAAATCTTACTTCAGGGCAATCCATCCTGGCTTCCTGGAAGCCCCCAATGAAGTTGTAGCTTCATTCGTACACAAAACTGTAAAGATTTGCCTTTGAAAGTTGCTCTTGCAGGCAGGTAAAATTAGCCATTGAAGTTTAACAATAGAGAATTCTGATCAATCACCTTCAGTTAGATTCCTCCACTCGTCGTACTTAACTTGTTTGCCTGGTCCATCTATTTCAATAATCTCTGTAGGATAATATTTATAATCCAGTTTCCTCTTGGTTGATCTCAGTATCTTTTGGTTCCTTTCTGCTATTAGAGGCACTTATCCCTATCTCAAGGCTAGCAATAAGCTTTGTCAATCGCTGCAACTTTTTACTGGACGCCATTTTGTATCCTTTCAAATAGTAATGTACTATGCGTGAACATATGCGCAATCACAGAATTATCAGACTTAGCCTCCACGCAATTGGCAGTAACGACCAAAGATAAGTTTCATATGATGGATGACTTGAACCTCTTTGATCAAGCTTCAGTGCTACCAAGAGAAGGTTGGTAGAAGGTTGGTTGAAGGTAGAAGAAGGCTACAAGAAGGTTGGAATATGTACTTGAGGTTCTAAAGCAACACCTTTGCTATATCTCTGAACTACTGACTGGCTTTGAGTTCTTCGACAACAGAATCAAAACTAAAGAGAAGGCAAGGATTGCTGCAGCTCTTGAGCATAATAGGCAGAGTGGGCGTTAACAAGGAACTGGCTTTGGAAGCAAACCTAGAACACCTGACCATAAATAACTTGATTTGAAAGAAAACCAAGGCACTCTTTGCTCAGTTGAAAATCAGTTATTCTTTCCTTCATAATCCTCCAACTGAAGGTCAAAAATCAAGATTTCATTGCAGGAAGCGTATTGTTAAAGGTTGTGAGTGATTCTGCTGAAAGGGGAGTTACACTCACAAAACCGTAGAATGATTAAATAACTATTCACGATGACCCAGACACATTGCTAGTTGTAAGTTATTGAAAGACATTGCTAGCTTCATCCTAAAGCCAAGATAGGTCTTCTGTTTAACAAAGAAACAAGTACGCAAGTCTTACTGTCCTTCATCCGTCAATTATCACAGATTCTGAAAACAGCTCTTTCAACAAGAGCAAAAATTGCCTGAAAATAGGGAATTAGTCAAAGGTTCCAAGACTGAGAGCCATTCCTAAAACTGCTTCATCTAGCTATTAATTAACATTCTTTCATTCTAGTGCAAAAGAAAAAGAAATGAAGGATGGGCCATGGGAAAAATAGAAAAAAGTCTTTGTGGCACTCTATTATATATTCATGCTTTTCTCTAAGAAACAAATACAAATATCTAGGAAACACAAAGCTGATATGAGGCAAAAACTAAAAACTATTTAACAAATACAGAGGGGCTGAGCCTTAAAAGTAAAATCTGTCTTTGTATCTTGAAATTGCTCTTAGACACACTTACTTCAGCGAGCCTGAGCATTTTTGTTTCTCGTTCCACAGTTGCCTGATTTGAACTGTGCATCTTATTTGAAAAATGAAGAGATATTTAAGATCTGAGGCTGGATGTGATAAAACATTGAGAAACACCGATGCTAAAAGCAGTCTTTTTCGCATATAAAAATGTATTGCAACATAGAAATATTTGAACTGCAGTACTACATAAAATATGCCAATAATATTGTATGTATGCAGATACAGATTACAGATTACAAGCTAGAAAATAATACAGTCTCAGCCTCTTGGTGACTCCAGTTGAATGGTGACAGGTCCATCGTTTTCTATGCTTACTTGCATATATGCAGCAAATCTACCATCTGCAACAAGTAAAGAACACCAAATATATATCGAAGAAACTTAAATACTTAATTATAAAGACTACTATATGAAAAATATGCTACTGGTAAAATGGACAAAGAAGGTGAATACGGTACAACTTAGACAGCACATTTTGAGCCTAGAAAAATAACTTCCGCTGAGTTAAATTGAACTGGACTCGCTCTCAAAGTTCATTCACAGGTAACTTTATTTACTACTTACTGTTCTTTGGAACCCAATAGTTGGGGGGCCCCGATTGCAAATTTTTGAAAATATCACCACCCATTCATTTCCATTTAATAAACCTAACAAAAGAATTTTGTAGAAAATCCAAAGTGCTCAATTCATTAAAATCCCACCCCAACTCAAGATTCCAAGGCTCTAAAAGGGATAATTAAATGAAATACAATGTCTTTGTGAACATGTATCAATACTGACAAAGAAGGACATCAAAAAAACCACAAAGGTAGTAGCAAGTACAAGTACATACAAATGGAGATGTTCAAACAGTACTTAAACTCGATCGAGTATGAAAAAAATCACATGGAACGTTTCTTTTGGTGGGTAACATAGCTCTTATTGACTTTCCTTGTTGACTAGTGAATTGTCATTTATTATTTTCGCGTAATTGCGGAAGCTTAATAACTGATAATCTATTTCATCTTTCGGCATTAACTAGTTGCAATACTACTGAATTGCTTAGGTTCCAATACTATTGATTGAGCTTTACCCCCTCCATATATAACAGCCCCATATATTACAATGATTAGGGAGAAGCCATAACCATTTCCATTCATTAACACTCCCAAAATTTGCTATTAAGCAAAGTGTCAATGACTCGCTCTATTATACTCCTTTACCATTGGGTGCTTAAGGTGCAGAAGATTGAATGGAAAGTTAATAAATTAAGCAACTTTCAATATTCCCAAAAACATGACATGATCTTGCACCTGATTGGCCGACTTCACATGAAGTGCCTTGAGAATGAGAGATTATTCAAAAGGGCCAAGTCATAGTATGTAATTGCAATTTTTCACAAGCATCATTGACAAGCAGCCTTAAGAAACAAACTGATCGTTGACTACAGACAAAAAACATATTTCTGATGAAGGTAATTCAAAGAAGGAGGGTGGCAACTATTCTAGTGGTTTATCAGCTTTTGTTCATGGTCTCTACCAAACACAAGCATGTATAAGGCCCTGTTCAAACATTCTTTTCTCGGTGAAATGCTGTATTCGTTTGACTACTTGTTCTGTGATCGTTGCTGGTCGATGCTGCTCTGTGTTCCTTGGTGGCGATCAAAATTGTTGGGAGAGCTATCAAACAATTCATTTGTTTGAGGTATTGCTTTGCGTTGCTTAGTGAAATGTAATTTTATCAGCTAATTGCCTTTTATCTAAAAATCTCCTTTTCTTACAAGGCAAATACTATACTAAACGCTACGAAATATTATACTGCACTAATGGAAAACCAGTTAGAGCAATAGATAATGATTACACACTGGGAATGGACATATACCTAAATACAACTACAAAGACAGCACTACAGATAAATGCTTGATTGCACTTCACATCTGAAGCTTATGGTTAAACAATATTAGTTTTACTACTAAGAATCCAGGCTGAGAGGCATAAAAGCGGAATCAACTGTTCCCGCCACTGCGCATTGAAAAAGGAACAGAACACCGACAACTGCTACTGGTTTACTAAGATTGGGCTAATAGAAAAAAGATGAGTATGGTGCCCTGATGGATGGTCAGTGGCACCATACAAACACAGCGTCAGATGTGAGGTGAACAAGAAATAAATGGGCACGCCAAAAATACACGATAAGGGACTTAGTGGTTACGTAAGGTGAGTTTAATTGAAACAACCAGTTTGGTGGATATACTGTAGATTCAACCCAATTATGTTCTTGTTGCGGAGATTTTGGAAGTCTTTATCACCACAAAGTAGAAACTGTGTCAATAACTCATTTAGAACATTGGTAAGCCCCTAGGGTTGTAATGATTCAAAAACTCCAGTGAGAAGATATCAATGCTCAACCTCAAAGGAGTGGCGAAGAAAAAAAGGTGTTACCGTCGTTTCAATGCCATCACTGCTACGGCACACTAGTCCTATGCAATCCTCAAAATTGTGCTAGAATTTGTGGAAGCGCAAGCTACTAAAACCGGCAATGAGCTGGGTGAAGCAGGATAATCCTGTTGGGTCATGAAACCTAAAATCGATTTAGCAGGAGTACACATTTTGAAGATAAACCTCTTCTGAAAGATAGCAACAGATGGCGAAGGCCTAATCTCATGATCTAGTCCATTCCATTCAGCTAGTCAGTTGGGAAAGAACTTAACTCGAATTGTTCTGTTCTTGCCCTTATTCGCCCAAATGGCGTCCTGATTGCAAAGAGAGTAGTGAGATAGTTGAGGTTTGAGAACTGGGTCTCGTGTGTACTGAGGAGTCTGATCATCTATCATTTTGCAAAAAGAAGACAAGGCGTTTACTCCAACGTCTGGAACTTAGTAACTCCCAACCAAGTTCGGAGTATAATTTCTTTCGTGATGTTCTTCTCCATGTTTGTGCAATAGAGCTGCAGCGTACTAGACGAATTCTAACTTGTCCATCAAGCTAGGCAATACTATGTTGCCGCTAAATTCACATGTTCTGGCAGGGATATTGTAGATGAAATCTCCGTACTCTAGGTTAGATCGTACATACAGTTTTAATAGTTCGCTTATGGTGTATGTCTAGGTAAGAACCATGGAGATAATAATAAAAACTAGAGGGCTAACTCCCTCTGGTTTATTGACGGCAATTGACGCCGCGCATGCTAACTCCCTCTATATTGTTCGTACAGCAAAAGCGAACAGCAAGGTATAGAAAATACACAGAAAGTGAGTGAAAAAGATAAGAAAATGTGAAATGAAACAAAGCGTAAATTTTTAAAATGAGGAAACCAACATCTTAGCTCAATATGGATTTGTGGCAGTGCTATTGCTTGAGTTGTAGACTTGAGAATTTTGTTTCATCAGATCTGGAACGACCTGAACTTGAATTGGTAAGCGTGCAAGGTTAAATATTGTTTGGATCTAATTTGTATCTTAAAGTGTTATCTTAAATAACTGAATTAAGCATGAAAATTAATAGGATGCTTTGGCATAGGCCTTGCCAAGTGGCATAGAGTTTATGTAGTTGGACCAGGACTTAACTTTAGTAGAATTATTGCTACGTGATACTTGATACGTTGCTACGCGACAATTAGCGATACTTGAGTAATTCATTTACAAGTAGACTTGGCACAATTGATGTGGTAACGCACTCGAACATTTTAAAATTTAACAATGCACTCTATTAATGGTCAAGTAGTTTATCACAGACAATATAAATTAAAAATTTAATAAATTAACAATTTAATAAAGGAATAAGGAATGTATATATATATATATATAATAAAAAGAAAGGTGAAAAGAAAAGAAAGTTTTATTTCAGCTTTGCTTTAAACACTTTTATGGAAGATGCTTGCTTAATTTCAAATGGAAGGCAGTTCCATTATTTTACATCTCTGTAGGGAAAACACTTCTGCCCACTTATTTTTGTTATCTTAGGCAGTTTTAGGTCTATACTGGCATTTCTCAGAGCCAATAGATGACACTCAGAATTTCTTATAAGTAACTTTGACAAATACTATGGTGCAAGGCTATTAAGGGCCTTGAAAACCATAGTGATCATTTCAGTGTTAGTCAAATCCTGAATTGTTTTCAGTCCAAGAGTATTTAGAAGTGGTCTAGCATCAGCATCATGGTGGCTGCTTGTCAGTATCCTTGCCGCTCGATTTTGAATTTTTTGCAATTAGTTTTTTTCGACTGCTCGACAATCACCCCCCAAACAGAGCAGCAAAATCTAAAGTGTGGCTCTACAATATTAGCATACAGTGTCTTCAAAGTATCTTGAAGTAAAAATCGTTTGGTATGTTTTAAAAGGCCAATTGCTCTACTGATTTTTAATGATAGAGCTTTGATATGACCTTTCCAATCAAGATTCCTATCCAATTGTATTCCCAAATATTTGCTAAGTAGGGCATTATCTATTGGTTCTTCCTGTATTTTCAAACACAATTCTTCATTATTTCTAATCAAACTTCTTCCTTTCGTTTTGTTGATATAGCCATTGACTTAGTCTTAGCAACATTTGATGACGGTTTGCTACCCTTCAACCATTCAATGAAGGTAGTAAAGTCCTTGTTCATTGCCTCTTTTAGCTGGTGAATGTCATCAGAACGGTAGGAAATACTGGTGTCATCAGCATGCATTGCTACCGTGGAGTACTTGGTGACTTTTCTTCACCAATTTCCAAAAGAGGTTGAAATGAGTTGGGTATTTTGACATTGTATTCATTAGTAAAAGATGTATAATCCAGTCTTGATGACTTTCCTCAATTTCTTGAGCCTGACTTGCATGTGACTATCAAGAGTCGATGATCAGTATTACAGTCGGCAACTGGTCGAGTCTTGGCATTCTTTAGAACATTTTTCATTTCTGATTTATTATTATATAATCAATTTGGTTTTGTGCTCTCCTATCTGGAGAAGTCCACGTATAAAGATGATGGGGATGATGTTTAAAAGGTGTATTAGCAATACCAAGGTTGTACGATTGGCAAAACTCAAGTAAATCGGCACTTCTTTCATTTTGATCACCTAATCCAAATTTCCCACAGCTAGGTTTGCTGTTTCTCAGTTTTCCCACATTTGCGCTAAAATCACTCATTATTATTTTCATGTTTCTGTTAGGAACACGATCGAATGTACCTTGCAGCAAATTATAAACTGTTCCATTTCCTCATCACTTGCAGCCCTTGTGGAAGCACAACACTGAATAGTGCTTATATTATAAGATTTGCCTTGAAGTCTAAGTTTGAGTAGTAGGTCTGAAATTGGACTGTATCCTAGAAGTTAGTTACTTCTTTAGACAAAATTGCTGCTACACCATGACTGTAACCATCTCCTTAATCTTGTCCAGCGAATATCATCAGCTTGTTATCAAGCGTCTGAAAGCTGCCTTTCTTTGTCCAATTAGTTTCACATATTCCAAAAGTGTCAAGTTGATGTTGTTTCGGTCCATTTCGCTAAAGACAGTGATTAACTTTCCAAGTTCTTTCATCCTATGGACATTCCATGTACCCATTCTGAATTGTCTACTTAACTGCTTTCCTGTAGCAAACTTATCATTGCAAATCTTGTCATCCACTTGACAATGCGGTCCTTGTTTATCCACGCGACGACCGATGTGGCATGAAGAGATTCTTTTCCTTGTCATTAGCATGGAGAGTAGTCAGGGGCTAAGTAGAAGACAAAGTAGCTACCCCAAGATTCTTTCTTTGCCCGCAGTGCCAACTAACTAGGAGGGTGATCTCTGCAGTCTATATCTAGTTAGCCTGTGCTTACGCCAAACATCTAATCATGAAGACCATTGGATAGGCTGCACCCTTCTAGCCCTCCATGAAAACTGCTGTCCTGCTGCCAACAGCATCTAATAGACTAAACCCCGCCAGACATCAACCCGGTATTTCAAGGTCACAGAATAGGATGAAAGATGCTACGCTTTGCCCAAGGGTGACCAGTAGGTAGTTATGGCAAAGGGTAACCTCATTACCCTATGTCAAAATTCCTCAACCGGATGTAGTTTAATGCCATATCCAAGACAGACAAATTACCTTAGATCAACAAAGAGGCTCAAGACCAAAATCAAGCAACACATCTTCATACTATTTCAACCATCATTGATACATTAATGCCAGTTTTAAGTCTTATTTTGGAAATTCCTGGAATAGATTTTATAACTATTTTCAAAAACTTTGAACAAACAAATGTGCGAAGAGAAATAGAATAAAAAATCAGCTGTCAAAATGTTACTACTCACAGAATGGTGTCTCAAGAGTCCTGATCAAAGTAGTTTCGGGGAAATAGCCAACAAGTTATATTGTATTCAATCTACCCATGACCCTGAAATTCCATTATCTGTAAGACACTTCCACTTTAAATAATTTTCTCACATATTCAAATTTCATTGAAATGATTTTGTGATTAATCATGCACCAATGAAATGATGCATTTGGCTTCTTAACTGGTTTAGAAACAAGAGTAATAGAGTTGTTCAGTTATTAGCTATGTACCACTAATTTCATTCTCAACCTGCCAATAAAAAGAGATTGTGAACTTGGGACGATATGTTGCTCCAATACCGCAAGGTTCATCCTTGCAAAGTTTCTGCATTTCCTGAAAATTATAAGCACAGCAAGAAATGACCATTCTATACCATACAAATTTTTAGACAAATGAAAAAGAATTCCAATTCAAGACATTTCCTGTGATGATAATTAAAAATATTTATTGCGGATTTGTCTAGAGAGTGCGTACACTACATTATGCTTTCTGCCGTATAAACAATATGGTGGCAATACGCACGTTGACTTTAGCTTCGCTTTGGCAGTTAGCCCTCTAGTTTTTATTACTATCTCTATGGTAAGAACTTGGAGATATGTTTCAGCAAACCAATACCTTTTCTTGCTCTGGAGGTCGCTACTTTGATATGAGTCGAACAAGAGAGCTTAGGGTCCAAGATTAGTCGTAGGTACTGGTGTTCATCAACTTTCCTTACTGCTATTTCAATTCAATAGCTTGCTTTTGTGGATGCAGGTTAAAGGGAATTTTTCAACCATAAGCCCATCGGTTATCTAACTCTAAGTTCTGTCTCATGTCACTTGCAGCTGAACTAGTATCCTCTACAACAGTAAACAACAACAAAGTATCATCAGCAAAAAGTTTGACACTAAATCTACATTTTACATCCGTAGCCAGATCATTAACATATACAATGAAAAATAAATGTCCAAGCATAGAACCCTGTGGTACTCCTGCCGAAACATTTCCCAGAGAGAATTATGCCCGTTTAGAATGTTCTCCTACTGTCTATCCTTAAGAATACTTCAAATGAGCATAAGGAAGTCACCAAGACAGCCGCATTGTTTTAGTTTATAAATCAGACTATAGTGTCATACCCTATCAAATACCTTAGAAATGTCAAGAAACACAAATTGAACATCAAGTGGAGGATTTTAATCGAAGGCTTCAAAGATAGTGTGGGTAATTGAAATCAATTGGTTGATAGTTGAATAGGTTGACAGTTCAATTGGAACGAAAGACTGACCGATTTGGGTTGAGATAGTTGCACTAGATGAGATGAGAATATAAAGAATCCCAGATGAGTTTCTCAAGGATCTTCCCAAAAATTGGCAAGAGAGAGATTGGCCAATAATTTTCTTATAAATTTTTCTGATTCTTTTTATGAAGCGGTACCATATTTCTGGAAATAATTCTATCTTCAAGAAGATAGTAAATACTGTTTCTAGCGGAGTAATTAATGCAGTATTGCTAAATTTTATCATTCTAACTGATATTCCATCCCAGCCTTGGGCTTTATTAGGATTCAGTAACTTTACATTGTTCAGAATCTTTTCATAAGAAACAGGAAAACTGCTAATAAGAGAAGAAGCACTTGGAAAATTAAGTACATATATCGATCACTGTAGAAGGAAAAATAAAATATCTGCATTTTCAGTGAAATCAAATATAACGACAGAATTTTCTAAAAGAGGCAGAATAACACTTTATGTGCTATATCAGGGTCTGATGTTGGCAACCATGCTCCTAAAACCATTTCTGTCTTGTGCTAGCTATAGTATTTCCACTGACTCCGTTCCTGCCGCCATCGCCAGACCTTGAAGAAAATCTTGTCTCTGTCTTCCTCTTCTCCCACATCCCTCCACTCCGCCTTCTAGACTCAGCTTTTCAATCGATTCTTCTATAACAATGTGTAAGACGAATCTCAGTTGTCTCTGACAAATAGTTTTTAACAATCTCCGTTCCTCTAACATCATTTCCAGAGCTTCTTTGTTTGCTTTCTTATCTATCCATGAAATATTTTTCATGTGATGGTAAATCCACAATTCCATGGCTTCAAACTGACTCTCATCTCGATTGCTTAAGGTCCATGATTCACATCCATACATTAGAACGGACCAGACAGCACTTCAACAATCTCCTCTTTGTGTCATTTTCCAGCTGTTTGTTGGTGAATGTACTCAACATGCTGTAAAGGAATTTTTGCCAAAACTATTCGTGTTTTCATGTCTGAGATGCATCTGCAGTCTTCAGTGAGAACACTTCCAAGATAGTTGAAGCATTCAACCTGTTGTAGTTCTTCATCATCAAGAGTGATCTTACATTTAGGTGAAATCTTATTCTTCGAGAACACTAGTAACTTTGTTTTCTTTCTGTTTATATTCAGGCCTCTGATTTCACTTTCTTCCTTGAGAATATGTAGGAGATTTTCTAAGTCAACTTTGTTTCTAGCCAAGAGCACAGTGTCATCAGCATATCTAATATTTTGGATGCTCACACCGTTTATAGTAAATGTCAGATGATCTGATCTTCGTTTAACTTTTCTCATGATTACCTCAGCATAGAGA
This sequence comes from Cassiopea xamachana, assembly GCA_900291935.2. Taxonomy (NCBI): domain Eukaryota; kingdom Metazoa; phylum Cnidaria; class Scyphozoa; order Rhizostomeae; family Cassiopeidae; genus Cassiopea; species Cassiopea xamachana. The sequence continues at coordinate 7,662,126 of OLMO02000301.1, forward strand.
GAGAACAGGTCAGGAGAGATGACACACCCCTGTCGCACACCTCTTTTCACGCAAGTTCACTCACCTAGTTCACCATCAATTGATACTGCTGCCATTTGGTCCCAATAAAGGTTGTTCAGGACTCTGATGTCTTTTCCATTGATACCCATATCCTGTAAATCCTTCATTACCTCAATTTTCTTCACTCTGTTGAATGCTTTTTTGTAGTCAATAAAGGCTGCATAAATATCTTGTTGCATTTGCATGTTTCTTTTGGTTTTGGATCTCATGACAAAGATTGCGTTTCTTTTACCCTTGCTTTTTCTAAAACCAAATTATTCCCAGCTGATCTCATTGTGAATTACTTCTTTCATTCTGGACATAAGTATGCGGATAAGAATCTCGTTACGTGGCTCATAAAGCTGATTAGGCGGTAATTAGAGCAATTAAGCAAGTCTCCTTTCTTAGGAATCGCAATGAAGATAGACTCCTTCATTTGTTAGGGGATATATCCAGATTCGCAAATTTTGTTCATAATTATGACCAGTTTGCTAATTCCTATGTCCTTACAAGCCTCAATCATTTCTTTGGTGATGCTGTCATTTCGTGGTGCTTTATTTTTTTATGCATCAAAGTACTGCTTTAACTTCACTTTCAAGGAGAGTGGCCTTTTACCTCTGGGTTATCTGCAGGTCTGTCAGGTCTTCAGTTGTCGTCAAAAAGCTCTTCCATGTATTCTACCCATCTTTGTTTAATATCTTCATTTTCCAACATGACTTTGTCATATTTTTTTTTAATAGCATTGTTGGCTGCTTTAGTTTTCCTTTTATACATTGTCCTCAGCTTGTTGTACTTCAGCGAAACGTCCATTTTTTGTAGGTTTTCAAGTTCTTCACATTGATCATTCATGTATTTTTCTCTTGCTTCTTTGCATTTCATTCTTACTTTCTTGTCTGTTTCTTTGCATTTGCAACTGTCTCGTTTGTATTTGTGCCTCTTTGTAATCAGTTCTATGATTCAATTGGTCATCCACTTCTGTTTTCTTATTGGTTCTTTCTCGGGAAGAACTTTTCCACCTATTCTGTGACGATGATTTCAAGTTCTTTCCAGTCCTCTTTTGCTGAAGTTTCCCTTTGCTCTGAGGTATCAAGAGCACTGAAGCAATTCTTTATTTCAATTTTGAATTCGCTAGCCACTTGGGGGTTTTGCAGTAGGGCTGAAATATTTGGTCTTCCTTTTCTGTTAGGATTCTTAATATGTTTCAGTTTGCATATCATTTGCATGACTAAGAGTATGTGATCACTATTGCAGTCTGCTCCTGGCAGAGTCTTACAATTTTACAAGTGTTGTTTTATGCATATGTAGTCTATTTGATTTCTGAATAAGTCTCTTGGGCTTTTTCAAGTATAGAGTCTTGTCTTGTGTTGGTTGAAAGTAGTATTTCAGATACTCATGCAATATGTTCTACACCACTCAATAAGGGTTTCACTTCGTTGGTTTTTGTTGCCTAGTCCATATACTCCTGTAACTCCTGGTTCACTGTGTTTGCCAACTTTTGGATTGAAATCATCCATTACAATACGGACCTATAGTGATTTGCATGTGGACAACGCTAGTTGTTCCAACCGGGCAAGGTCCCATTTCCTTCATGGGTCATGGTCCCATTCACATCGTTCATTTTAGACATTTCTGGTTTCATTTCATGGTTGTACTAGGGAAGAATACGAAGGTGGCTTCTCGTTGCCTTCCTTCGGGTGATTGTAGAGTTCACCATCTCTCTTACCAACAAGTCATCTGCCTGAATTTCAGCCATTGTTGTTGGCATCGTAGCTCATCCGCTGATCCTGCCACAATTGCACCAGGAATCACCATTGGCCTTCACTCTTACCCTGAGTAGGGGCCTTGACTAGGTGCTATCCAGATGGGCGATCTGGAGCCTAGGCCTTTTAGGTCATCATGGCATGACCGAATGCACTTTAACGTCATAACCAGGACAATTATTCAAGATAGTATTGATTAAGGGCCAATATTTTTTGGTAGGAGTCCCAGGACTTATTAAGGTGTTCCTGTCTTGAGGAAATAATTTCGTTTGGCATCCTCGAACAACTTTGAATGATCTGATATCATATGTTGAATTCCCTCTCACTTGGCGATTGGTTGGACATTGGTGACGAATTTTCTGTAGGCACGATATTTCTTCCTCTAGAAGACTTTGATCTTATCAGCTATCCACGGTGCTTGATGTCGTCCAATCCTTTCAACTTTGCTAGGTATAAAATTTGAGTATATGTTTAGCAAAACTTCCTTAAGCAATGCAACTTCCTCGTTAGGACATTTCAAATTTCTAAGATGTGCTGAAGAAACATGATAATGCTGCTTCTTGTCAGTGAAATTTTGGACTTACTTGAGCTCTCTATTGACCTCGCTCCATGCCCAAATGGTCAGTTTTGCATTGGCTTGCTTAGATTTCTATTGAGCAGTTCCCGGGAGCTTACGAAACTCAAGAAATGTTGGATAGAAAGTTGCATGCGTTTGACCACATTCAACTGAGCAGCGCTGAGCAAAGCAAGCAAGTGTTGTGCATTGAAAAGGTGGGCAAGAGACATTACAAGGTCACTACTGGACATGACTTTCCTTCAGAATTTCATAGACTTTGATCTAGTTTAAATTATTGCACTTCAAACTCGCCAGCCAACAAAGCCGGTATTTCAACACCTATGATGTTCGCAGGTCAATAACGGCAGAGTCTGCAGTGATGCTTCAATGGTAGCATTGTGAACTTGAAGTAATTTGACTGATTCTCGTTTTGGTCCTCCTTACTCAGTCAAAAATATAGCAAAAAAACTTGAAACTAAATATAATTGCTATACGCTTAGTAAGGCCATGCAAAATACTGCATGGCAGATAGCACATTGCCATATATGCAACATGTGTAGGTATATCTAGAAAATTCATGAAGCATAAAAAAACTTCTACCTTTTACTTTTTCTGGATCATACTGACTTTTCAGTCTTTGCAATAACTCTTGATAAACTAAGTAAGACTTATCACCATCCATTGCAGTGTGAAAGTCCAGTTTATTTCCCTTCAATATACTGCAAAGTGTAAACTGAAATAGAAAACAAGTATTCTCTACCAATATTCTACTGAATACAATATTATAAATATCCTCGATCGAGGAGTCAAACAAAAATGCATAAGAGTGAATTGTCGAGCAAGCACAACAATGCAACCAATTGTAGTAGAATACACCAAATCAGCTATCTAGTGACGTGACCTGAAATGGGTACTTACAAGAGTTTCAAAATGGCTGTCTGGGCTACTACGGAAAGATGCAGATGCTGCAAGTCGCATGTAAATTGCCGCAGTTGTTTGACAAATATACCGAATTTGGGCTAGAAGAAATCCCTAGAGGGCCTTCCAGCATTCCTCCCAAAAGCATGGGCCTCTGGATTGGAAAGAGAAAGCAAGAAAAGCTGTGTAGATAAGAGCTGGAAATTTTTAAAGAGAGCTACATACATGACGTCTAAAGTGAGTTGGTACAGGTAGTTGAAAAAATGAGGAGCCACATTTTATGTTTCTTAGATTCACAGGTAAAGGTGACAAAACTTTATAAGTTCTTCAGGCACATTGTTCTTGCAAGGCTGGCAGTGGTGGTCATTGCAAGCATATTTTTGCTTTGCTTTTTGTATTCAATGACTATTCTTGCTCTCAAACAACCAAAAGTCTGAGTGACTTAACCTGCACTAATCGACCACAAAGCTGGCACATTCCTAGAACATCCTCAGGTTGTCCCGTCCGAGTAATGGCCACCCATTTTGCCGGACCCACAACAGATAAGGAATCAGAAATAAGAAAAAGAGATCCTGTACACAGGGGTGATTTCTAGGGGGGGCTCGGGGGCAGAACCCCCTTGTTAAAATTTCTGCTCATTTTGGAGGGGCTCAGCCCCCCTAAAACTCTTGCATTGGCCTGGCTTTTCAGAGTTTATTGGCCTTGCTTCAAAAGTGCTATGATCAATTGTGCACTGCTATATGGTTATTGAGGCATTTCTTATTGGTGATTATACTATATCAGCATTAAACTAAATTATTATGTTTCCATCTTTGAAAACATGGGCATGGTTGTAGCTAGGCAACACCCAAAATATGGGCGTGGCTGTTCCTAGAGCCTCCCTTGTTACAATTTTTAGAAATCACCACTGCCTGTACGTTGTAAGTTGCATAATCCAAGATCTTTCAGTGTTCGGCACATAATGAGTAATGCAAGAATGAAAAAGATGTAGATTATCTTAAATATATGGAGAAATGGCCTCCATTTTCATATCTTCTAGACATCCAAGAGTCTTCAGTTACAATAAATAAAGTATTTGGAGATGTACCATTAGGATCTTGTCTAGCCCACCAGCCTAGGGATTTTGGCAGACCTGGAACTAAATTTATTTTGAACTGTGAGATTCATCAGATCAATTCTCCAAACTGCAAAGAATTTCCAGACATATCTGTTCTGCTCGAAAGTTTGCTAGAATTTGACAAAAATATGATCCTTTTCAGTTGCTACCTTTTTCGAAAAGGATATAATTATCCATACAATTGAAGCATATGTTCTTGAAAAATCCACAGTTCTTCAAGGGGAGAGTGAATTGCAGCTGTCACATCACAAAAAGAGAATAACAGAATTAAACTTTGGGAAAGTTCTTTTCAGGCAACAGAAGCCCTCTGAAGCTATCCTAAAAACTATCATTTGCAACAAGAGCTTGCCAAATGCAAAGGGTATAGCGTGTGGGAAGAAAAATGAGAAAGTGGCAAGATCAATTTATTCTAATAAAGCTCAGACAAAAGTGTCAGGCTTTACTGTCTTTGATGCAGGTATTTCTGTAAATCATGAATGTCTATTTCTAGGAGTAACTCCTTATGGAAAGCTTATGACCCTTGATAAAATCCACCATGTGGCCTAGTTTAAATTGAATGCCCCTTTTCAAAGAGAAATGACACAGCTATCCAAGCAGCACTACATAGAAACTTCTATTTTGAGGATAGAAATGCATCATTCTCCCCTTAAGTTGATCACAGTTCTGGCTATTATTGCCAATTACTGGGCCAGCTGGCTATAACAGGCATACCATGGTGTGATTTTTGTCTCTATTTCTCGAATTCAAATGAAATGGTTGTGGAAAGGATCCATTGGGATAAGAATTATTGGAAAACACTAGTACTTCCAAAACTATTAGATTTTTATGTCAACTATGCACTACTTTACTTAGTATCTAAATAGATTATGTCAAGGTGATCTCCTTAAGTAATGCCTATCAAAAGGAGTAGAAAGTTATAAAAATCATGTATCCAACTTACAAAATATTGCATAAAACTCTACTGAAATGTCTTTAATTGGAATACCTGTATCATACAAGAATTGGGGCTTAAAAGTTTGACAATGGCATGCTACAATTCATATTTGATTCACAAATCCAAATATTGCTACTGGAATGACAGAATGAAAGATCCTAAATCTCTTAACCTTGCCTATTGCCCTCTCTACATATATCCTGTGTTGTGCTATTGTCTGTGTCTTTATTACATCATGCTCATCAAATCCAGGTTTATCTTTCAGAAATTTTGGAATATTCAACTCAAGTCCCAGCACTTTAAGCTCATTTTCAATGTCAAATCCTTGTCAACCATTATACTGTCACCTTTATTCACTTCACCTGCTTCATTTTCATTCTTAAAACATCTAAGAACCCAGCTCTTTGAATCAGCTGTTTGCCACTTATGGAGCTTTCATATAAATGAGAAATATTATTCCTCCCTTAGCATTAACACCTATCAGGCTTTTAATGTTATGTTACTCTTATAGGTACTATAGGATTCACTGTGCTTCTGCAGTGCAATTGAAACTTTAATCTTCAGCTCAGTTGCATGAACAACAACTACAGAGTTAGGATAAATAGAATTGAACTCCTCTGGCTGATTGCATAATAAGATGTCACGATGTGGCCATATCTTTACACTTCCCAACACTACATATAGATAAGTAATCCATGTCAAAATTATTGATGAAACTGCACCATCTGGAAGAGTGAATCGCCCAGCAAGGTCCAAATTAGTAGCACCTGTCCTAAGCTTCATCAGGCACATGAAACATTGATCCTCAGAAGATAGAACATGAGCAACTGGGCGTGTATTCCCCCCTTTAACTTGACTTCTGCTAGATTCTTCATCACTACCTGCTTCCCCACTATCATCTGTGTCCCTGTCCTGGAACAATCTTGTAGTGTCGATTTCATGTGACTGTGCCTCTTTGGTTTCCAAGTAAATCACGTAATTGGTATTCAAATCAGGTAGAACAAACTTTAAGTTGTTATGAAACTCCTCATAAAAATTAAAGCCACAAAATTCGAAAAAATCGGCTCCTTCTTTACTGTTGTGCACTTGCTTAGCAAGTGATATACAGAACATCCATTTATACATGGCAATCCAAAGTGTTCCTTTCCATTTCCACCATGCCAGGTGGCGTGAATATCCCCAAGGAAGTTTCTGTTTTTCTTGAAACTAGTTCTGGCCTTCGAACAACTTTATTTCCTTCTCCTTCTGAAGCTGAATCAGTTGCTTCTTAAATATCTAACCTACTTTTGACCAACTTTCATGTAACAATGCTTCCATTGAGCTCACTGGATCTAATGCTATATGAGGACTAAGTCTTTTGTTTCTTCTTGCTTTGATTTCTCTCTTGTCCAATGAAATACAGAGGGAACTGCATCCTTTTTTTCAACCATGAAATCGGTTTGAATCAAAAGCTCACTGCAAATTTTTGTGTGCTTTGTTATCAAGGAAAATCTATGATCCCTTTTCATTCTTGTAGTCCAAACTCTTAAAGCTGTTTGTCATGCAAAGGTAGGCTATGGAAAGGCAGATCCTTCTTCGCTTCTGAACTATTAAAGCCACCTCCAGCACAGCAATAATGTGGCATATCGAAAACAATTTCGTTTTTTTTGTACTGGTGTAGAATAGAAATGCTGTGCAGTGTTTTGTTGCTGTACCCATTTCAGATCACGTCACTCTCTAGCTGTGCTTAGCTAATTTTGTTTATTGACAGTGTAGAGCGCTTCTACATACAACGTCAGTGAATTATTGGGGGCACTGAACATCAGTGAGCTTGCTCCATCATTAATCATTTGTAGCAATTGCCAAATATTTCGTTTAGCTTGCCAGTCATTCTAACCATTTGCAACCATAGTCAATAGAAAAAAACTGGTCCGAAAGCCCACTAAATTACTTACCAAAAATTTCAGACAGTTAAATTTCAGACACTTAAATTTCGGACGAAACATTCTTAATTTCAGTCAATTTCAGACAAAAAGTTCGGACAAAATTCAGGATTTTTGACATATCTCGGACATAACTCAATCCAGATCAATCAAAACGTTCAACAAAACCAGTACCTCCCATTGATGATAGAGGTCTAATAATGTTCTAAAATTAGTTCAAAATATAAGTAGATCCATGGTCAATCCTTACATTTGGCCCCATCTGTTTTAGGAGGTAGGGGCGTCTGAAATTGATTTTGAAGTTTGGTTGATACAAAATGTCAAAGACTATGATAATAATGGGCTATATGGATGCAGAAACTTTTGTGGAATCAGAAAATCCTTTTCCATTCCAGAGATATTGATACCCAAACTTGAGGAGCACGCTTCACATCGGGCTTGTACCCTATCAGGTTATGACGAATGTTTGTCTGAGTGACGAAAATTTCGCCCAAAGAAAATTGCCCAAAAAACGTTCGCCTGATAAGGTAGTATGTAATAAAATAGCAATATGTTAGCTTTTTAATAGCATTTTGTGATCTATGCAAGGCCCAAATAAGCCATTTTTGCTTGGAGTAAGATTCTAGGGATATTCAGTCACATTCCAAAGGATTCTGAAAAAACTAAGCTTTTGGTGCGTCTTCCCCATCTTTGTGCATCGACTTCTGCAGTGAAAAGAGATATTTCAATTCTGTAAAAAGCTCCTGAGGCCTCATGTCTAGAAGTTGAAGACGAAGAAATTAAAAAATTTTCAGTTAGACTCCCAACCTCTTGTATATTTTCAGCCCCCAATTGGATTCCCTTTTCCACAGATACATGTGAAAAATAATAAGCAAATTGGCAGGAGGAACCTACATGATTAAGCAGATCAAATAACACACTATTGTGCCAAAAATACGCAGTGAAGCTACCAATGTTAAAAAAAATTGCAAAACATATGGCTCCAATAAATGTCGGATGCTTTCTAATTTTGGATACCAAACATTTTGGACAATTTAAATTTCGGACACGCTTTTGTCCGAAATTTGAAACGTCCAAAATGTTTGGTAATTAATGTATTCAGCTTTTTTTTCAGGAAGAGAACTGGAACAGCAATCTTATATTGGTTACGCCACCAAGCTAAGGGAACAAATTTCCATCTGCACTTTCCAATAACTTTGGTAATGGGTGGACAATTTTGAAGGCGGGGAAACTTTTGATGTAGTTGGGATTTTCTAGGGGAGGAGTGGTTAAATGAAAGATCTAGGATGATGTTAATGGTGCTGCAGAGGATCTTAATGGTCAATAGAAAGCTTCACCTGTCTATAGTTGTGAAAGGTATGGTAGACGTTGCAGAAAGAAAGCAGACCTATATCGACATATCAATGAAGATCACAGAAGAGTGGCAAGAGAATTTACATCAAGTCTAGCTGACAATATGGTGAAAACACCAAGTTACAATTTGCCCAAAAATGCTTAATTTCCAAAAATCATGGAAAATCAAAATTGCTTATTACCAGTTCTGACAGCATGAGTCCACACTACAAAAGCCCCTACATGTGAGCTTATAGTTGCTGTTGCGATTCTAAGAAAACATGTTCTTTTCACTTTTCTTTCTTATAACTATAGAAAGATGGTGCTAAATTCAAGTAAATATTTACCACATCTGCCACCATTAAAGCATTGAAAGCCTTTCGTAAAGACTTCAAAAAGGAAATAGAAAAGCAGACATAAGTCATTCAAATTTTCAGAAAATTCAAGAATTTTCCAAAATGTCCAACTCTCCATTTTGAATAAATATTAACAAGGAAGGGAATGAAAACAAAGCCATAAAAGATATTACAAATACAAGCATGCGTATGTGGAGATAGTTAAAAAACACTTATTCTATTTACACCTTTTAGCATTAGCTACTTGCAATGATTTTGAATGGGTTAGGCTTCCATGCCATTTACTAAATTTGACTCTCCATTTATTAGCAACTCACCATTTTACATTGATTAAGAAAACACCATACTTATCTCTATTGATTAACACCCCAAATTCAGGTACTTTGAACAAAATGTATCATTAAAACCCCTAAAATCTGGTACCAAATAATGTACAGTAGCAGCAACATATGTTTATTGTTACTTAAGAGGAATTTTTTCAACAATGTGCCATGGCTTGCAATTCTCTTTGTGTACTTCTATTTACTTATGCTTCAGTTAAATGTTGTCTGTATGATAATGATTCTTACATAAGAAAACACTTCCAGTATTGATTTGGCCTGTTCAAAATTTTGTAATTCTCCACTACATTCAATATTGCTCTTCTTCATGCATTGAAATCTTCCGACATGCGCTGCATGGCTGCAAGAAGTTCCACATTCCGGGAAGGGAATGCAAAGTTTAACCCGATCATAATTCTTAGAATGAAAATCAAGAAGGGCAGTATCTTGATCAATAGTGGCAGTTTGTGCGTCTCCTTACTTTGTTCAATTGCTTTCAATAAAAATGAAGAAGGAGTTTGAGCAATATCTTGATATTCATTTATTCATATTAACTTCTTTACATTAGTAGCATAGTAGTATAGAGCCAACTGGATGCCAATGCAGCAGCCTCGTTTTGGTAAGGTGTAGTTGGGATGATGGGTGCAAGCATAGGGTGATGGGTGGGGTGTAGTTGGGCACCCTAACTGAAGAGGCAGAATCTTAGAGACCCAACACAATGGTTAGTACTTAGAATATCAAAGGCATCAGCACACATTGCTTCATCATTCTGTCTGTTCACTGGCTGCCTCCTTCACATATTCCACAAATATGAGAAGAGGTAGGGCTCCCTCCCTCAAATTTTTCTATTGGAGAATAAGACAAGAAACGTAACTTTATATTAGTAACAAGAGGAAGAGCATAATAAATGAGCAGCAAAACAACAAAGGAAACTAAGATTGTTCATTTACAAAATGAGTAGTTAGATAATGTAGTTTGGTAAGTTTGCCCTCATTCTCAATTAAAAAAGATCCACCAGAGTTCTTGGGAACAAGTGTTGTTTTGCTTAGCGCAAATTTGTGTTAATGTTGTAGCACTTTCTTGGTCACTTTCTAAGCAAAGGTAAGTTGAAGGTCGCGCATGGTTGGACTGTATGCACATGTCCAGGCTGATCAAAGGAGCACAAGCAGAACTACGATGGAGGAAGTTAAAAGATAGTTTCACCACAATGAGGTATAGTGAAGAGGCTTGTCTTGCAATATCTCACACCATATTTATTCTCATTCATGTACAGCAGGATGTTCAAATTTCCAAAGTTGGCAATGACAAATAGTTTGCGTGCTTGTACAAGAGGAGAGGAGAACAGGTTGTTCTGAAAATAGTCATCTGTAATGTTGTGTTGTTGTTGGTGTCAATTGAGGGCAGTTGCATCTGTCTCATAATGTACCTCTTGTGGACGAATTGGCACAGGGCTTGGAAGAATGCTGGCTATTGTGGATCTAGAAATTTGTACCAGTCTGCGGGAGACATTGATGAGCGTATCTTCAGGATGAACTCATTCCTTGCTACATCATTTGACTTGGTCGAAAGTACAGGAGGTGAAGTAGGTGGAGGAAGAGAGAACTGGGTGTGGGATCATCTTCTTCTTTGGGATCAATTATGATGGTGGTTATTTTCTGCTTCTTGTTGTTGGATTGAGGCGTGGGTTTGCATGGTCTTCATTTGGGTTTGTGTCATTCAAGACCTGAGTTGACTGTGTCAATGATGTTTCAGCATTTGAATAGTTTTGTAAATTTCGTTGTCTGATATGTCAGTAGAATAGTTAATGAATCTGGCCTTGAGGCCCTGACAGAACAAACACAGTAATTGCAGACACAACAAAAGTTCCATTTTGGTTAGGTAGGATTCTAATCCCTCAATATGTGGTGGAGAGAGAGCCGTGAAGGAGAGAATTGCTCTGAGTTCCTTAGCATTCCATTTGGTCAGTCTGGATGTACAAGTGGTGCTAAGAGCAATCTCTCATTGCAAGTGAGTCTTGATGTTGGTAGTGAACTTGAGGATATCTTGGTATTTGTGCTGTGGTAGAACAGGTACAGGCTAGTGGAACCTCCACCAGTGTAGCAAGACATCCCAGGAGTAATGCAACTGATTATCGTTAATGAATATGAGACAATTGTCGTGAGTTGAAGGCTTGAAGTTGATCATAGCAAATTGCATAATGCTCTTCATCTTGAATTATGAAGGAGTGCATGACTGTAAGAGTTTAATATGCATATTGAAGATCAATTCATGACCAATTGAGCTTACAATGGTAACAGAAGCACTATCCAATGGTCAGTTTTGGAATGTGGCTAATACTTTCCGAACAATTGGGGAGCAATGACCCAACAATACCAGCAAGTTTCAGAGGCCGAGAATGACGTGTTGGTGTTGGATGAGGAGGCAGATATGTCAGTCCAACTGCCTGAGGAGCAAGCTCGTGAGGAAGCTGAGGTGCCGGGTGAGCCAGTTGAACAGCCCAGAGACAGCTCAAGAGGAGGGTGAGGTGCTGGATGAGCAACCACCAGGTGAACCCGAGGAGCCAGCTCACGCTAAGGCTGAGATGCTGGGCAACAATATGATGGAAGATGTGGAGGCAGACAGAATTTTGGTTGTGAATATCATGGAGGAAATTGGGATGGATGAAGTAGTTGATTATGAGGAACAAGAGGACATTGAGGATTTTAATACATGACAGAGCAATCAGATGGTGAGATTCATGGTAAATACTGTGAGATTGTATGAGGGCAGAATTGATGATATAATGAGAAAATAGGCGAGAGCAAGGGAAGGAATGAGAGCAGTGTATCGAGGAAATTTGAAGGATCAGAGGAGAATTCAGGAACATAGGGGGTTATGTGAATACAACATAGAGCAGAATTTGAGATTGCAGGAAAAACTTAGAGAAATGGCAGGTGGAGAAGATTGGGAGCAAGGCCAAGGAGAGTAGAGAGTCAACTGGAGGAGCAATCTAGTGTGAATGAACAACGAACTGTGGAACTTAGACATCCTTCCTCTAGATTGCACCAATATACTTGAGTCACTATTCTCCGACGGCATAATCCGCAAAGGATTGCTCACCATCCTTTCCAAGTTTACACTGAGTCGGAGAATACTAAGTCAGAGTATGAGCCTCTTAGGTCTAGTGTTGATGAGGACTCTGATCATGTCGAGTAGAGACTTTAAATAATTTTTGTAGAGACTTTTTAATAGTCTGTTGATACTACAGAACTTTACCACTGCACGAAAAAGCAACAACATTATTTTGACATATTTAAAAGCTTTTTTCGTCCGACACTCATCAGACACTCATCCAAAACTGTAATCTCGAGCCTGCCAAATCATTTCTATGCTCTTTTGACATCAGCAGTCTATTTACAGAAGTCTGATTGGATGAGACTATAGAGATTTTTGCTAATGCTTTGTACCGAGGTCACCTTGATTCTCCGCCATTTCCTGAGGGCACATTCAGGGAACTGATGCTAATTGCTATACAAGGAGTTGAATTTAGTTTCAACAATCAGATGTATAAACAGTTAGATGGTGTGGCAATGGGTAGCCCCTTGGGTCCGGCATTAGCAAACATCATTTTTGGCTTTCATGAAAATAGACTTTTTGACAACACCGCAAAACAAGGTGTCTACTTTCGGTATGTCGATGATAGTTTTGTCATCTTTGGTTCAGAACTGGATTGTGACCATTTTCAAGAAAAATTGAAATTGCTACATCCAGCTCTAAAATTCACAATAGAGAAGGAGCAAAACAGCTCCTTGCATTTTCTAGATGTTTTGGTAGAAAAAGAGGGCACTGGATTTCTTACCAGCATTTACAGGAAACCAACATTTACTGGGCGTATTCATCCATTGGAATTCCTTTAGCCCAAAGACAAGAAAGATTAGCCTTATTAAAACCTTAGTTCACAGGGCACTTATGATTTGCTCTAAAACTAAATTAGGCCCAGAGCTCGATAAAATAAAATAACTGCTTATCGAAAATGGATATCCTGCAAATGTTCTACTTTCCTGCATCAACCAAAAATTAGCCAACTTTGCAGCAGAAAAACCAATTGGTCCAGAGAAGTGCCCGGTATACCTAAAATTGCCTTGGATTGGTAATGTTTCATCAAAGTTTGAAAATAAAATCAGTAAACCCATTGCATCTTGTTACTATGCTGTGAAGCCCCGTATGGTTTACAACACTAGAGTTATGCTACCATCTGCTAAAAAGGATTGCGTTCCTTCAACTCAAAAAAGTTGGTTGTTTATGAATTTTTGTGCCGATGTGAAGCTCGGTACGTAGGACGCACTACGCAGGGACTAGCAGACAGAATAAAACAGTATATCCCCACAAGTACCAGGAAGAAAAGTAATACTGTAAGAGAACAACCACCTCCTTTATGTAAAAGAACAATTCTAAGATTAATTGTGAGTCGGCCATAGGGCAATAAATAAGCTTACTATTCATAGTGAAAAAACAGAATTTCTAATCATGACACAGAGGCCGTTTCACAGACCCGTCAACAGGGTCAGCGTCAACGGGGTCAATATAAGATCAGTGACTGAGTCAAAAAGCCTTGGTATAACTATTGAAAATTGTTTCAGTTGGACTAAGCAAATAAAATCAGTCCAGAAATCGTTCTGCAGCAAACTGTCATTGATCCGAAGGATATCATTTCTACCAGCTGATGTTTTGGAGGAAATATACTATAAAACCGTTATACCAGCAGTAAAGTACGGGATGTTGATATGGGCAACATGCCCTGAAAACAAGATTAATTGTCTTGAAGAGCTTCATGCTAGAGCAGCAAGAATTATTCACCGTATTCCAAAAGTGACAAATACACAAGATTCACTGAACAAGGCAAACTGGAAACCCCTTAAGTATGTGTATAATCGAAGACTCGCATCATTTATGTTTGATGTATACAAGGAAAACACTGACCCTAGATTGCAGAATTTATTTAAACCGAGTAGGAGTAGATGATCAGCAAGAAATATCGAAGTTATAAGACCTGTAAAAGAGATAGACAGAGACACTCTAGCATTTAGAGGGCCAGCGTTGTGGAATGCACTACCTGATGGTGTTAAGTTGTCAGCAAGTAAGGGAATATTTAAGAACAATATACAGAATAGAAGGACAATAAACGATATATCATTTAGTAAGGGGACAGTTTTTAATACAAACAAGAGGAAAGACTGCATATATTATTAGTAGGATATTTCTTTTATGAACCTTTTAAAAACTTTTGGATTTTAGATATCATATATCAATTGTATTAAGTTTAGTTAGATGGCAGGCCCACATCAGTGTTTAGCTGCATATTTCTGGCCTGCCTAAACAAATAAAAATGTATGTATGTATGTATGTATGTATGTATGTATGTATGTATGTATGTATGTATGTATGTATGTATGTATGTATGTATGTATGTATGTATGTATGTATGTATGTATGTATGTATGTATGTATGTATGTATGTATGTATGTACCTTATTGCAAATCCAGAATGCGACAAAACATATACAGACGACAATTTTCGGATCATTGGGCAAACAAGATCGTCTTTTCATTTAAGTGTTTTGGAATCTGTTTACATCACGACTCAAAACCCAGTCTTAAGTAGATAAAAAGAGTTTCTTTCTCATTGGGACTCTTTAAAGAGCACATGACACATATATTTTTATTTTCAAAAATCAAAATATAGGTAGTGTCTGTTAGCATTCTTGAAGTTTCCTTGTGATGGCACAAATATTCACCTTGCAAACGCGCTTTTGAAATGAGTAGATGGAGAGGATTTGTGGGCCCAAAAAAACGCGGTCTGAATCACATGACTTCTCGATCATGACGTCAGATTGTTTGCAAGGACCCAACCAAACCAAAACAACATGGAGGGCACGCAATCCAAAAAAAAGTTAAAAGAGGTGGCCGATATTGTGTAGCAGGAGGTCCAGGAAGCACAAGCTGCACAAATACAAGCTATACTCCTGGTATCAAAATGCACCAGTTTCCCAAAGATGAAGTAGTTCGGCAGAAGTGGGTCAAGGTTCGTTCAAAGACATAGGCTTTCATTCAAAAACCCAAGCAAGTACTCTTCCTTATGTTCTGCACATTTTGAAGATACTTTCTACTTTCGGCCTCAAACAGATTCAACTGGAGTGTCTTGGAGAGGGAATTTGATCAAAGGATCCGTTCCAACTTGTGATTCCGTACATCTACCTTCGCCTAAGAAGATGTCCTGTCGTTCCAAGCGTTTAGTAAGTAGGCCTGAATTTTCAATAGTATCTTGCAGGCCCGAATTTGGCCTTTTTATTCTTGCAATTTTCATTCAGAATGTATACATTGCTATTATTTTCTTGAGGCTAGAGGCTAGAATTTATATGAAACAACATAATACTCAACTGATTCGTCGTGCTTTGAAAGTATCACCGGAAAAAGAGTAGCAGAAAATGAGAGCACCAATGAGTCAACGCTACCATGTTCTTCCAGTTGTCAGTTTGACGAGAATTGTGTTACCTATTCATCTACAGATGATGATTCAGGCCAAATTCCTGCTGTAGAACAGTTTGCTGACAAAGGAACATTAATTATAATGCCAACCCCCCAAAAGTGTGCATCCTGCATTGAGAAGGTGAAAAAGCTGGTCTCTGCAGAAGAAAGTGACACGCTTACAGATAAGATTTGCCAAGTACGAGAATAAAGTTGCTGAAGAAATGGAG
>OLMO02000301.1:7697353-7716796 GCA_900291935.2 Cassiopea xamachana
ACCTAAATGCTTATTTCCTTTTACACACACACGCGTGCGCAGGCACACGCATACACGCATACGCGCTTCAAATAATGCCGCACCATATCCCGTCGGCCTTGCGCCCATTGCCACTCGTTGCTGGGACTACCCTTTATTTCTTATTTTTACATTTATATTGTTTCTATACACATGCAATAGATTCAAATTTTTATCATTGCACCTGGGAAATTGAAACACTTGAGGAATTTAATGCTCAAATGAGTAGCCACATTTCCGATATTGGCAAATGACTCTCTTTCTTATGCCCTATGCTGTGGGAACAATTGCAGTATCGTCATAGACTATGGGAGATGGATGACTTTAAAGAACTTTGGAGATCTCTTCCTGATGACAATGAGCTTGAAAACAATGAGAATTTACGCCTATCAGAATAGTAATTCCTAGTATAGTGATAGAGTTATGTAATATGGGATATAAAGCAGACTGACTTCTTTGATGACCAGATGGAATCTGATCAATGACGGGAAAATTTTTCCTGCTCTAGATTGTAATATTCATGATAGCATTGTGCTGTCACATATATAGGGCAACGGGGACGATGATGGAGATGACGACAATGATTTTTCTCATTTTGGTGATGATGATCGACAAGAAAATCCTCATATTTTGGATGAGGCAGCTGTCGAAAATGATGATTACGATTTGTCTAGTGATAATGAGGAGAATGAACAACGTACTACTAGGGATGAGCATATTACCAAGCATATTGGAATGCAGTGCAAGACGAATGTGCTTGTGTCTCTAAAAAAGGTTATGATTGTACAACATACCATCAAAACCGCTGCTAGAAGACAATATAAAAAATTGCACTTTTCTGCACAGATTGCACAATGACAAATGCTATTTGAGAGAGATTCAGGTAGCCACCATCCTCCTCACTGGTTGTCATAAAAACGCAATCCTGAAAAGTTTATTGAGGAATATAGTAGAGAAAGAGAGCCGCAAAATATGTGGTAAGAAATACAACAGCAGTCAGAGAAGCAAAGACAACAACAACAACTGGATGAGACATAGAATATGCTACAATCGATGTTGAATTCTTTGCATATAACAACCACAAAACAAAAAGACGAGGAAACCTAGCAGCAGCAGCAGCAGCAGCAGCAGGAGCTACATGGAAGTGGAAAATATATAAAAGATATTCATAATTGCGGCCGCCCTCCTCATCAGCAGCAATGTAAACACCTTAAATTTCATAGACATCATGAAGAATTATCAAAACGAGGACACAAATGTCAATGAGTAATGTTTTGTCTACGAAAGCTGGCACCCTTCAATCTACGAAAGCAACTTGCAGAGTCACTCATCCTCTCAAAAATTGACTATGGAGATCAAGTCTATACTCCTCTCACTGTTGCACAGCATAAACGCTTGCAGAAAATACAATTCGCTGCAGCATCTTTCATAACTGGTAATTATGTAAAGGATTCAACAACGATTTTGAAACTGGGATGGCTACCCATAAAGGAAAGGAGGGAACTCAACCTTTTAAAAACAACTTTCAAGGTGATGAACTATAAGTCCTGGCCAACATACCTGACACTTGAGGAAAAAAGTCTACCAGAGAGCTGCGATCAAGCAGTGCAAGATCACTCATGATCCCAAGGGAAACTGGAACTTTTCAGGATAGGGCGGCAAAACTGTTTAATTCTTTGCCCGAACATATAAGAAACTGCCGTATCTACAATAAGTTCCTAACATTATCTAAAGAATTTTTAAAAAATAAAATTGTTACATAAGTTGTACATAAGTTTTTTTTTAATGAGGTATAATAAGTTTGTGTAAGAGTATATTCCAATGTATTATGGACAGCTTTAATTTGTTCAGGACAATCTGTACTTTTAATTAAAGGCAACATTTTAGGTAGTATTTAACAGAGAATAGCCATGTCATGTGGATCTGTTAATATCCATTATTATTATAAAGGATATCGCACATTGTTCTAATCAATGGATAAGTTTTCTATAGGCTTGACGTCAACAAGATTGGTCAAACCTCTAGAACTTTTCTAAGGATCCTTGCAGTATTCAAGATGACAGTTTTCTGCATTTCACCGATGTTAGTCTTGATGCCAATGTCCTTCAGTCTTTTTGGTAGCTTCTTTGGGGTTGTTTCTAGCGCTCCTATTACTATCGGAATTACCACTATCCTCATGTCCCACAACTTTTTCAGTTCTCTTACTAGATCTTGGTATTTCTCANTCTTCTTCCGATTTTATTGACATGATGAAGGATTTAGAAATGACCACTGACCAGACGAGCTTCATAATTAAAAGAATAATGAACATTGCAATTAGGTCCTCGTATTTTATCTTCTGCTGTCGCAATAAAGATTGGTGTAACCCAGAACTTATGAACTTCTAGCTTCGACCACATTTTGTCAATTTAAGTAGCCAATAGTAAACTACCTGTAATAGTGAGGTTTACCATTGTATTTAGTTGTTATTTTTATGAAAAAATTGTTTACATTATTGTGATAGAATTTGCAGATAGATTGATGCGACATGTGTGGAAGAAACTTGGTTCTAAAATAGAGCATGATATACACAGCTATGTGGATGAGCACATACAAAAGATCTTGTTTCTACACCTGGAGTAAAAGAGGTCTCTTGTGAGATTCATGAAGTGCCCCTTAGGGAGCAGGCATACATTAGTGCCACACATGGTTCACAAGCATGTTGTTAATTCTAGATGATGAAGAAATAGAAAATAGCTTCTTGTCTCTACTGCAGCTGCAGCAGCAGTTGCAGCAGCAGCAGTTGCAGCAGCAGCAGCAGCAGTTGCAGCAGCAGCAGCAGCAGTTGCAGCAGCAGCAAATGATGGCAATTTTGATGCTAGCGGTGGTGGTGGAGATCTAATGAAATTGGCAAGTGTTATTGATGGACCTCATAACAATCCATGTTTCCAGTATTGTATCAATGTGAACAGATCCAGAGACTCACTGTGCAGAGAGATAAAAAATTGGATATGCGATCCTGGCAGGCAGGAAGAGGAGGTGCAACAACAGAGAAGATAAAGAAGACAAGGAAGAGAAGAAGATGATGATGCGGAAAGTAGTATTGATGAAAAGGACGACTCTGCTAGTAGTTTTATTGATAAAAGTAGTGATGATACAATTTTTTGCTAGTAATGTTGGATGATCTTTTTTTGATATATGTTATCAAGTATTTGTTAGCATCAAGCAGTTTTTATTACTGTACTGTCATATTTCTGCCAACATCATGCTGCTGTATATAATAGTAACATGTATCTAGTAGTAACAAGAGAAAGTACCATGATGACGATGGTGCGTCATGAACCCTCAAAAAGAAAGGTTACTAAGAGGAGGGGGATGATAAAAAAAGCTTTAAAACACGAGGATGCTATACACAATTATTATACCAACATACTAGGTCTCTATTGCAAGAGGATTTTGAAAGTTGTAAATATACGATGAGCAGAGTACAGCAAAAAGAACTTGTGGATTTTTGCAAATCTGATGAAGAGACAACTTGTTCTGGCAGTGGAGGTCGTAGGTTTCATGTTCCTTTCTCGTGTATAATATCGGGTAAATCTCAGTGAAGTAAGACAGAGTTGTTGCTAAAAATATTATTACAGTGGAAATATATTACTACTGATCACTCAGGGTAATATACTAAGTGCGTGGATTGGTTCTAAGGGGCAGTTCTAGAGGATCAGATGAACAAAATGCGGAATATTTACAATTCGTGCAGGTAGGAGGACAGTGAGATCGGTGGGGTGTTACATTTGTTAAAGTTTCTGCATTCAAAGATGAGGCTATTATCCAGTTGTTAAATTCCATTTCACATGCAACTGTAGTATTTGACAATCTAATGAGTGAGATGGTGAAATGCTACTGGGTGAGCAATCTCTTTACTAGGGATCGTCACCATTATAAAATCTGTATATTCTGCATGTGGCAGAATCTGTTTCCTCAAAGACAGTTAGCTGCAAGTATACCTAGGAATGTGCAGTGCAGAGTTATACTTGAAAACGCCAAAACTCAACACCTACTTTGAACACTCTTGCAACAGAAGTATTTCAATACATTTAGAGAGGTATATAAAATGGTAATGGAGTTCTTTAGGAATGAACCACCAGACAAATACCCATTTATAGTAAATAGAACATCTCCAAAAGGTGTAAATAGAAACTGTGTGATTATTGGGTATGCCGTAAACAGAAATATAGCGGTTGTTAAAAACAATATAATTAGAGTTTCACCTAAGATTTTACTCTAGCAGGAGAGACAGGACAATGATGGCTTTGATTCTGGTTGGATTGACAGCTTCAATGTTAGCACCACTAGCACTAAAATCAATTCTTGGCCGAGGTCGGCAAAGCAGTAGTGGTGGTTTGATTGGAGGGTCATGTGGAATACAGTGCTGATTTTGTAGATAAAGAATTGATGACTATACTTAATGACCAACTTCAGAACCTAACTTGTAGCACACAGACGTCACTCAACCCAAGAGAGAAATTGAGGAAGCTCAAGGTACCTGTTGTTGATTTGCAGAAGAAAGCAGATGGAGTTTTAGAGCATTCACTTAGAGAAGTAGACACAATATCAGAGATCACTGACAAGGATTTTGCTATGGGTAGGACTTTGAGATAAAAATAAGATGACCGCAAACAGCAAAGATTAAAAATGGAAAGCAGAAGCCAGGTACTGAATATAGAAAAGTTACAAAACTGAAGCAAGAAATCAAATAACTCAAACAATTTATAGCTAGGGCTGGAAATGAGTTGCAGAGGTAAAAACTGAAGAAAAAGGCTACAGCTAAAGAGAACAAGATCTTGAAGGATTTAAAGCAACTAATGAATTAGTCAGACACTTCTTTCATCAACATCAGAAGATCGAAAGAAAAATTATTGGATGAGCTACGATGCAAAAAGGTGAAGCTGGAAAAAGTGCTTGAAGAGGTAACAGGATAAAAGACTATTTCAACTTCGAAAGAGACCAAAAGGCTTTCTTCAAAGCACTGGAAAGGGTTGTTTATGAAGGAAAATCACCACCAATAGAACAATTTGTACATTTTCGGGTTTGAAGAGGGGAAAAAGATGAAAAATGGCCTGAAATACCATGGATGGAAAAAGTAAAAATGGAGGTGTATGATAAGGTTCACACTATGAATGAATTTACAATCACAAAATACAATGTAGCAATTGAGATTAAGAAGAGGAAGATTTGGACAGCCCCAGGGATAGATGGCATTCAGAATTATGGGTGGAAAAGATTTCAATCAGCTGACAGCAGATTGACCAGAGTTTTGGTGAAGATGACAAATGATAATGATCTGATACCAGTTTGGTGGTCAGCAGGAAGAACAGTTCAGATATCTAAAACAAAGGATCTTAGCAATGAGCAGAATTACCAACCAATAACGTGTTCGAGCACTTCTTATAATAGTTTAACGGCATTGATTGGAAGATACATGAGATAGCATGCATTAGAGAGCAACATGAGGGATGAAGGACAACTTGGAGCTGTGAAAGGCGTGCTTGGTACAGCTGGCCAGTAACATGTTGACAAGTGTATTATGGAAAGAGCAAGGACAATCGGTAGTTAGCTGTGGCCCACTATGATTACAAGAAAGCATATGATAAAGTGCATCATGACTGGATAATACGTGTATACGAGTGGATTGGTATACTTGCAGTGGTCATTTCATTGTTGAGGGTGCTCATGAATAGGTGGAAAACACGATTTAAGCTCTGGGAAGATAGGGACAAGTGCATAAACAGATGGATAGACAAAATGCGGGTTTCTGCAGGGAGATAGTTACTCGCCTGTTGGATTTTGTATTACAGAAACACCTATTGCTAAGCTGCTGGAACAGGGCAGAGGGTATCAGATGGGAAAGCCAGGAATGAGAAATGTAAGCAGGACACAGTTTTTTCGTATATGATCTTAAGGTATACCAGGATTAGCATGATTTCCTTAAAGGAAATAAACGATGTTACTGTACAAGCAAGTTTTGATACAGGTGCTTGCTATGGTGTTTCAAAGTGTGCAGGAATTGGGTTCAAGCTTGGGAAAATGGTGCAAGGAGAAGGGTTGCAAGTGTTACAGGAAAGGATGGAGGTATTTGACCCAAATCGAGATGAAGTGTATAGGTTTCTTGGAGTGGAGCAGTCAAACGGTATAAAAGCAAACAATATATATAGAAGTGTTAAAGATAAAGTAACAAACAGGATGTGGTTATTATTGAAGTCTGAACTAAGCAATGAAAATTAGATACAGGCCATTACTTCTAAGGTTATTCCAGTTGCTGCCTATCCAATGAATGTATGCAAAATGATAAAAAATGAGCTGAATGGGCTTGACCAGATTACTAAAAGAGAGTTAAGGATACAAAATATGATAGGTTTCAGGAAACAGACGAGTGACAAAAAGATTGTATTTGAAGAGAGACCAAGGAGGGAGGGGATTACGATCAACGAGGGATGTTTATGCAAAAGCAATAATAAGAGTGGCTTGTTATATGTGTAAGTCTAGTAAGAGGCATGGTGGAGAGATAACAAGAAAGAAACTAATGCAATAATTAAAGAAGCAGTAAATTCGACGATGGAAGAAGATAGGGAGTTGGATTTTGTAAGGAACAAAGTTTAGAGTTAGCCTGGAATGTGACATGGAAGAAAGTAAAAAAAAAATTAAAGATACATGTACAAATTGAACAACAAGAAAATTACAGAAGAAAGAAATTGCAAAGTGACATATATGAAAAGCAAGAACAGGAGTGCCATCTTTGGTTAAAGCAACGATTATCACCAAGGAAGACAGCATCAATCATGACATTGACTGAGCAGATTGTGAAAAGAGGATGGAAGATGGCAAGAGGTTTGACTGAGAATGGGAGATGTCGATCATGTGGTGACTTCAATCAAACATTGGAGCACCTTGTTGCTGGATGTAAGACGATGGTCAACAGTGAGTATTTAGTATGATACAACAGAGCTTTAATGGTAAAAGACAATTGCATGGGCAAAAGAGTACGGATTGGTAGCAAGAGAGGCTGTGTGGTACAAGAAGAATTGGATAAAAAAATAAATGCTAGAAAATGCTACTTCCAAACCAGTTTGGGATTTCGAGTTCAACTTAAGGAAAAGACCAATATCCAGGAGACCAGATCTCATACTGGATGACAAAAAAAAGAGAAAGATTTTGGATTGTGATATGGCATGCCAACAGCATGCAAATATTGCCGCTAAAAGACACACAAAATTGACAAAGTATCAACAACTTGCATTTGAATTAAGGGAGAGGAGACTAGGCTATGATCTAAAGATTGTCCATATAGTTATTGGTGCTTTTGGTGGAGGCATAAAACAAGCCCTGTGTGACGTGGAAAGAGTATTCAGTGAATGCACAGAAAAGGATCTACTGGTTATAGCAATAGCAGTAGAGACGCAGAAAACTGTAGTAATGGACAATGAGAGTATGGTTAGAAGGGTTTGTCTAGACTTGTACAAGCTCATGAATAAACATTGACATTGTTACCATCAGTTTCTTTTTGCATGTAAGATGTTGTTTATTTTAAGATCAACAATACTTGACAGTCCATAAATTTTGGCCATTCGAGACTAGCCTTTTACTTATAACAATACTAAAATATATAAATGGGTATTCATATTCAGCTAGTTAGCTGTAATAAATCAAGGACCTGTTTAAAAAAGTCTTGACAATGCTTTATACCTCATCTTGAACCTAACAACAGATGCTTCTGTTTTTAATGTTGTAGGTAGGTTATTGTAAATTTGAGTTCCTTGGTAATAGAAAGTCTTTCTTGCTGCTTCTGTTCTAATAGGGGGAACAACAAGGTTTACATTATTCCCTCTAGTTCCATTTGTTTGATATTGCTTAGAAAAGTAATCTTCAAACAAGTAAGGTGCAAGTCTGTTTACACATTTGAACACTTCAATCGCACAGCATTTATCTTTGATGGCTTTTATCTTTGATGATCGCTGGAAAGGTAATTCTACCATGTCATCCATTTACTATCTCAAAAGCACAAGGTTGTAACTATTATATCTTTGAATTTTGGGAATATGATATTAAAATACTTATATTGCATTAGTAAAGAAACATAAGCAAGATCATGACCTTGCATATCGTCTCAGCAACTGCTGGACTAATGTCTATTCGAATTCTTCCAAGTAATTTGAGCCTTGATGTTACTTTCTTGTCAATTTTATCAACATGACTTTGTAGAATCAACTTTGTGTCAAGTGCTACAGCTAGGTATTTGTAGTTTTCTGTCTCAGAGATCTTTCCCTATTCATGCTAATATCAACAGTGGTATTTTTAGATAGCTTCTGATGACTACCACATAGTAGAAACTCTGTTTTAGATTTTTCATAACTTACAATGAGAAATTATCATCGAAGAAATTTCCAAGAGCTACAGCTACAGGTTATGTTTTAGTTTTTCAGCCACTAATGCACTGTTTTATTCTGATGTAAGTATAATAGTATCACCTGCATATAGGATCACACTGCACTTCTCTAATTGCAAGCCAATGTCATTTAGTAGCAAGCTGAACAGGATTGGACCTAATATCGAGCCTTGACGTACTCCAATAACAAATGATTCTACATACGATCTTATTCTGTTAAATACAAAGAAATGCTTTCTCTAAAAGAGGTAGCTTTCAAGCCATCTGAGTTCTCTTCCAATTAGACAATATGCTGGTAGCTTTGATAGGAGTCTTGCATGCTCAATTGTGGCTAAATGCTTTGTGTAAATCTATAAAAACTGCTTATGTCAAATACCCTTTATCAATGTTCATTCTTATGCTGTACATTACAAAAGTGATAGCATGCTCAGTGGATGAGCTTTGTCTAAATACGAATTGGTTATTGGTCAGAAGATGTGACTTGCAAAGATAATCATACAATTGTATGTATACAACCTGTTCAATGACTTTCGATGGAACTGGAAGGATTGAAATTGGTCTGTAATTGTCTATTTCAGGCCTTTCACCACATTTGTAAATAAGTGTTATTTTTTAGCACTTTTCAAATTCTGGAAAGAGAGCATTGTCTAAGGAGCCGTTTATCATAAATGAAAGTGGCTCACACAATACACCAGCACCATCAGTAATGAGAGAGGCAGGTATTTCGTCATAGCCAGAGCTTTTCTTTCTTTTAAGAGACTTAAGAATGTCAAAAACATCTCTTGGTGATGTTCTTTGAAAGATATAGTGGTTGCGCGTTGGATTTAGTTTTTCTGTCAAACATGTATTGTTACGATACTTCAGATTGGCTAACAGCTGAGATCGAGAAAACAGAAGCTTTGATTATGTTATTAATTTCTGCAAAGAACCTGAAGAAGCCATGTGCGATTTCCTCATTATCATTTGCTAAATTGCCATTAATCATACACAGAACAGTTGGCACTTCATTTTGTAGTACAGGGTAACTCTTTTTCACTTGATTCCAGAACTGCTTTCCATGTAATATATTTTCTTTGCACACTGAGCGCATATATCTAGTTTTCCTATGATAAATTGTCCTTGTTACATCATTTGTTAGCCTTCTTTACAGAGACCGATAAACTTCTTTTGCTGTTCCATAAGCCTTTCTGAGGTAATAGTCCCTCTCAACCATTGCACTTTTAATCCCTGATGTAAGCCAGGGACACTCACTACCTCCTACTTTTTACCATTATGGATGCATGTTTGCCCACTATTGAACACATTATGTCTTTGAATCTATCCCATGATTCATTGAAATCTGTCTCTTCTCTTAATGAATGCCAAGACAATTCTCCTAGATATTTTTCACAGGCTTTATGATCATACTTTGCAAAATTTCCGTGTATGAATTGTTCTTGGTTTAAATTTTGACAGTTTTATTTTAGGCACCCGTGAGTTCATAATCACCTATAGAGCTTGGAAAGACGATGTAGTTGTTGTTATTCTCATGACTTGTAGCTATGATAGTGATGTGTTTGTACCTTTGTTATTCTTATATGCTTTAAACTATTTCGGGTGAAAGTATTTTTGATTTCTGGGTGTGAGTTGTTTTTCATATAGTTGCAGTTTACATCCCCAAGAACAATGGTCTCTTTGCATTAATTAACACTAATTTCTATCATTTCATCCAGTGTCTCCTGGAAATTTTTGTGAAGGTGTCTTGAGGTGTCTGGTGGATGATATAGAATCAAACAAGGATTGACTGTGAAATTTTTTGAAAAACTTCAATCCACATGCTTTCATTACCATCTCTCTCCAAGTCTCTCCGTCTGTGATAGCCAATATCATTTCTAATATAACGGCAGAATCCACCACCTGAACCAGTCTGACGATCAGATCTTTAAACCAAGGAAACCATCTATTCGTATTCTGAATCAGTTACTTCATCACGAAGATGAGTTTCACTTACGCCAAAAATTTCAACTTTTTTCTTAACTTCTATAAGTAGATTCCCAATAAGAGCCTTCTTCCTAAAAGGACCATTTATATTCTAGTGGAAAATTTTCAAGCCTCTCGTTTTTAAAAAGTCACATAATTCCTTGTAATTACCAACATAATTTTCGGTAGCGTATTGAAGACATCTCTCGCTAAATAACCTTTCACCTCCATACTGCAACTTATCAACAAGGCATCTAAAATGACATTTTCCCATTCGAGCAATACAAACTCCTGTTGATTGTTCTAGTTTAACATTTTTCCCACAACAACATCTACAACCAGGCCCTGGACATGTCTCCACATCTCCAGCTAAAAGTAGGAGCATCATGATTGTCAAGTACATTTGTTGGCCTAAGAAAATACTTTTATCTTGCTGAAATACCCAAAGAGATGATATCGTAACTAATTCCACTTGAACTACCTTTTGAGTGTGCTTTCTGAACAACACAAATAGTTTGATTTAATGCTAGATTGTAGTTCAGTGAGACATAAAGCAATAAGTAGAAGAGCAACTATTTTCCTAACCACCCTATTGCTCATCAATCAATGAATGCTCAACAGGTTTGTAAACGATCTACTTACAGTTTTGTATTATAGAGAAATTTCGAGACTACAGCCACTAAGAGAGGCACTGTTCAGACAAACTTTCCAATGAGTGCTTCACAAGATAAAACTGGCAAACAACCTCTCGGATATCTGCAGGTACTTTCGCTACCTGATACGGAACCAGTGGCAGTGCAGTGGTACTAACATTGCTAGTTTAGTACCACTCTATTTGCTGTACAAAACATTTCCAATACGTTTACATTGTACATAGAGAAATGGCTAGGCTGGTGCCAGAGCAGATAGCAAAATAATTTCTCTGCTTTATCTTGAAATTCCACTGCAGTGGACAATTGACAGTTTTGCGTTTGATGAAGCCGTAGTAATAGATCTCAGATTCTAATAATGCATTCCCATAATCTATTTTTTATGAATAACTGACGTCATGTGATTCTCTTCTAGAATAATAGGTAGACTGCTCAGCGGTACTACTTTTGCATTGCTAGTACCCTGATTCTTATGAAAAGCAGCCAGCAGCTGGATTTTGAGTAATGTTGTTGACTGAGCAAGCTTATTCTTCAGAATCGATTAGAGAGTTGCAGGGACTGCATTCTATTTCTTCTCAAAAGCTAGACTTCCTAGACTTGGCAAATAGTTCAAATAGATAGTGTAAAGATGGAAAATATTGCAAAGAGTGGCTATCAATGGGTAACATCTTAAAGTAATTTTGCTTTTATCAGTTCAAGGTCTTCTCAAACATGTGCAATGTCTTGGATTGAAAAGTAACATGAGTGCAATGTGCTATTTAGGTTATAAAACAGCTATTTCGTGGCAGTATCTTATTTGGCTTCTAAAACTGCTCATGTCACTACAAACACATTTCTAGTAACACAAAAGCAACAGTGGTCAATAGCCAGGGCTAGTGGCTATCACATTCAATTGCACACATGATCTATGGCTATCAGAATATAAGCCAGTACCCTTAACATCAATAATTTCACGGTACATTTTCAAGCAGGAGGACAGGATAATCCAGAACTAAAATTAGGGTCAAGAACTGACTTCGCCCAATTTTTAACTTGCAAGTACCAATTTATGTTTGGTGTGAGCTGCCACTGTACAGAATGATGCAACAAACGTCTGAGGAGAATATTCACTTCTCCTCCTACTCAATGTAGCATGAACACCATGTCTGTGGAAGAATGCCTACGACTATTGGTCAGGAATAAAAGACATATTCCTTCTGCCACCCACATTACACCACAGTCCCAAATACTCATGTTGTATACAGCATCGTCGCAAGAGGAGAAGAACACATCAGAAAAACAAGACAGCAAGACAGCTACCAAGTATCAGAAACAGAGACTATATGATAACAACAAACTTGTTAGAAATAGCGTGATTAACTTGCATATCATACATTATCAAAAATTATATTAGACTAGCTATTGCTGTTGCAATTTTTGGTTCTTTTCTTCTTCTCGTTGTTCCATATTTCTATACTCTATGATAGGCATTCCCTGTCTATGCAATAAGTTGTACAGACAGTCCATCTTACATATAGTGGGGAGTATTGTAATCAAAGTACCAGCATGACAATTAAATGATGGAAAATAGCATAACAAATTGCTCCTTGTCATCATATTATATTTCAAACAAGATATATAACTGGCCTCACCGCCTGGCGATTTTATGACAAATGACTGGACACAGTACGTGTCACATACAGTGTTTGTAACACCAACAATATTATTGAGCATCGTCAAAAACTGTGCTGCATAATATGACACTCCACAAACTTGAAGCACAGATCTGAGATAAGAGCATTTGCCACTGCAAAACTGAAAATGATCTGTCAGACTCTCGGAATCCAAAAAATGGAGATGGTCTTTGTCTAAAAATCCCTTTCTCTCTTTTAAATATTGCACCATATTAGGTGAGGCAGTAGCAACAGCCTCCGATTCCAACAAATCAATAATGGCGTGTCTGAAATATGTCTGGATAGCAAATTCTGATGCAAACATAAATGCTTGAAAAAAGATTCATCATGTTCTCATGACACTTGCATATGTACATCTTAGATGAGACCATCGACTTGAGATACTCCTCGACACTGTTGTTTCTCGCTGCCTAACCACTCTCAATATTACACTGAAGACAGTGCAATCCAAACATCTGTCTCAATCTCTTCTTGTGATTCCTGCCACAAGGTCTACAAATGGGTCAAACTTTACAGGGAATAAATAACATCTGATCATCTTATGTCTCCCAATCATACATGGGGATGTAGTACTCCTTCAGTTTCAGTTTGAATAATGAAGGAATAACAGACAACTGCAAGTTATTATCACGCTCAGTCATGCATGCCATCTGCTCTTCTTACGTTCTCATTTGAGGCATTACATGTGCGCAAATTATCTTGACTGGCCTGTCATATACATCAAATACTGCCTGCGATGGCAGCATCAATTCGTCAGCACCAACAGTGTGTAGCAAAATCATTGTGGAGATAAATTTATCCACTGCTCACACGCAGACAAGTTGTACCCAAACTGTTGTACTTCATCAGTATACAAAAGAGAGAACAGACAGATACAGTCATTTCAGTTTCATAGTGATCAAAGATAATAGACATTGTTACAGAGGAGGTGATTGATGAAGGGCATCAGCAACAAGACAATGAGCACTCTGAAGAAATGGTGCAGAATGATGAAATTGAGGATGGAACAACACCAGCACCAGTGAGATATACTCCTTGAAAGGTATGGTATGCTCAATCAAGCAACTACAGGAATCATTTTGAATCTGCCATGATGCTGGAGAGGATTCCTGAAAAATCAAAAATTATTGATTTCTATCATCACTTGAAGAATCCATCGTTATATACAAATGTCTATTACCCACAATACCACATGATAGATTTTACAGCAATCAGTTCAAAAGCTTTACACTTATCAAACAATGGCTTACTGATAATATTGTGCTAGAGAAAAGATACACCAAACATTACAGTTCTGCTTGTAAATGCAATGGAAATGCACATACAGCCACCCATTTCTACTATAACTAATATTAGTGTACCCTAGAAATAATTCAAAGCTGAAAGAATCCTGCAAACAACTTGTGAGGGAGAACGGAGTCAGCAGCAAATGTACCCGCCAAAGAGTGATCACCAGTGATGGTGGTATGCCAACGCTATGCATACATGTGTTAAGGGGAATATATAATATTGGTCAATACACAAGATCACAAATGACCGGCAGGATTGCTGCTGTGACACCAATGACGTCGAAGATGATGGAGTGAGTAGCAGCAAAGACAAATAGAACAATGCAACAGCTGACAACATATCCTCAACAACAATAGCCTTATCTTCTGAAGAGGAGGATTGTGCTTTATCTGCGGGAGGCAAAAGTAATTGTCGCCGATCATTCTCCACCCTGATATTGGATTATCCTATGCCCCCTCCAAGGCAGTGAACATAACTAAGGAGATCAAATCAAAGAAATCGCCAATGCCTTCTGATGTCGTTTCCACAAATCCTAAAACAGGCATTCCACCACAAGCATGTGGAGCTGCAAGGAGAACAATATACAGACATTGTAATATGACAAAAGAATTTATGGAACACTTCGGTGACTTAAAGGTGGGCAAGAGGTGTTGCAAAGGCATAAATACATCAAATGGAACTGCAAATATATGTTTTGATTATTCTGAATGTGGCTTGTGTTTCAAATTGGCTAAATTCAAAAAGGGGGCATCAAAAGAAAGTGACGTCGAAGTCAGGGAATTGGACAGCACAGAAGTGCCTGATACATTAAAGCCGTTTTATATGCAAACTACGTAATACCTTCAGCTTTGGAAAGTCAGAGTCAGAAAGTTTCATTGGCAGTGAAACTGAATAAGAAGGAATTGGCAATAGCAACTAGCGTGAAAATGTAAAGAATGTTGCCTGATGGAAATTTATAAAGACATTTTGGGCTCTCAATTGGGATTCCTGAGCATTAGTTTACAGTTAACAGTTCCGACTGAGAATTATTTTCAACATGAGATTTTGAACTTTCTTCAAATATGGATCCAAAGCGGCTCCTTATCATTGGCAGTTCTAGGGGGAGCCACGACACCCAGACTTTTTCTTGGATCTTTTGTTGGTCCCCCCCATATCTGTAGAAAGCTGTAAAATTTTGAATTTCAACTATTTTGGTTACTGCAAATGCTCGCGACTTAGGAAGGTGTGCCAAGAATGAAAATGATACTTCTGGACTGCTACTGTATTTTGGCTTATACAAAATGTCTCTCCAGCTTTCTTCATCTTTTGGCTACGTAAGCATCAACTAATAGTAAATTTCTAAATGTTACTGAAGATCTTGCATTTGTATCTTCCATTATGATATCGTCCTGTACTCTTATTTCTGCCATTTTGCCTGCTCTCCTTCACTTTTTGCTCTTTCATTAACACAGCTTTTCGTATATGAAAGGCCATATATGTAATCAAAAAGGGCATTTTCTTAGGGCAAAAAGGGCGTGGTCAAAAACTTTTGCAAGGAAAAAGCCCCCAGACCCCGTTTCTTCTGCATCATGCCCAAGGACCATGGCCACCGCGATTGTTCTGGCTAGAATCATCCCCTGTTCCTTGAATAAGCAATTTTGTACAGAGGTATATACACAACATTTTAGAGGAAAATGTTTTATAAGAACATAGTTCTTGTTTTTACATAAAGTTCAACCCTGAATTTTTGAGACTTAAGAAAGTCGATAAGTTAATATGCTTTTGAAGCTTGATTATTTGCGCATACATTATTATGTATAATAATTTGGCTGCTTTTCACCAGTAGATATGAATTGCCAATGTCTAAAGTTTACATGAAGAATTTTTACTTCCAAGCAATGTTTATATGCAAAACAATTCTTGCCAAGAATGCCATTAAAGAGTTTTAATACTGTGCAATAACATTTTTTTTATATTGTCGCAATAGGTACAAAAGCAAGTATTTAGAAGCATGAGCGGCTTTCTCTTTGATTATATCGAGTACTTCAAAAGTGAATGTCGGATAACATCATGGCTGAGAATTTGTGACTCTATAAAAGTTACCGCTTGATATACAAGCGACATGCCCTTGCAATACCACTGGTTTGCTTTTAGTTCACAGAAATGTTTATAATATTACTAACTTCCAGTATTTTCCCCTTTGCCGATGACACTTATTTAAGTTCATCCTTTTCGTCCAATCCACAACACCTTGCCTATTCTAATATTTCACCATATCGCAACACTTCAGCCTCACTTCTCAACAATGACTTGATAAATGTAGAGAAGTGGGGTAGTGACAACCTTGTTAAGTTCAATGAAGAAAAGACAACACAGGTTGTCATATCACGTAAACATCACCAAGATTCCCCCGCCCCCCCCTGTTGTCATGAACGGCCATAAACTGGACATTTCATCTTCTTTCACTCAAGTTGGTCGTTCTATCTCATCTAATCTAATCTCACTTGGAAACCCCATATCAATTCCATGCATCTCAGAAACTTGGCTTTCTTTCTAGAGCCTGTGGCTATCTAATTCTCACTCTCAGCTATTAAATATATACAAATCCCAGATTCGTCCTTCTCTGGAGTACTGCTCTCATGTCTGGGGTGGTGCTCCGAAATCTTCTCTTGTCTCCTTTTCTACCTAAACTTCCCCCATTGTCTCAGCAGAAACTTGGCCTATTCATCCTGAAATGAACTTTTTTTCTTTAATTGCATATAACTACACTCAACACTATACAGGATTACACCACAGAGACCATGCAAATACATAGCAACCCAGTGGTGATTACGAATAACTACTCAACTAAAACTACGCACATAGAAGTAAGTATTTAACGCGGTATTTCTCG
This sequence comes from Cassiopea xamachana, assembly GCA_900291935.2. Lineage (NCBI taxonomy): Eukaryota > Metazoa > Cnidaria > Scyphozoa > Rhizostomeae > Cassiopeidae > Cassiopea > Cassiopea xamachana. Next base: position 7,714,235 of record OLMO02000301.1, read on the forward strand.
CTGGGGGGGGCAAGTCTTTGAACAACTGGGTGTGTTTGAAAATATCTTCGGGAGCCACACCCAAAAAAATGACACTGGATAGCTTTACCTCCAGATAGTAAAGTACATGTTTTCTTTGCACATAAGAAATAAGTTATCTGGCCTCAGCCTTGAAGTTTTTTGATATTTTGTCGAATACAGCTTGAAATGCTTCTTAAAACTAAAGACTTCTGGTGATACAAATAACCCAGCTTAGGCAATTATGATTCAAGACAAAGGATGTTCAGGCTTTTTGAGGCATGTCATGGATGCTAATCCCATTTTCTTTCTAGCTTTATAAAACATTTACTTACAAAAACAACTCTTATGGACAGGTTTCTTATACAAATGAATGTAATCAGAAAAATGATGAGAGACTTTACTACTTAAAGCTGCTTCAAGACCAACAACCATAAAAGCTATTACTTTCTCTTCTGCTATTTAGGGAAATAATCAATTCAGGCAGATAATTTTTTGTAAAACTATTTTGTAATTGAAAGTAATTATTCTATGAACACTAAATAGTATAAATTGTCCAGATTGATATATTATTGTCCCAAAAATCCAAAGAGAATCTAGCTGATTTAAGCAGAAACTATCAAATAAAAAATGTTGGTTTCCAATTTTAGCAAATGCATAGAGGTTCTTGAGCTACTTAAAAAGAAACATAGCTCTTCTATTCTTGAGCTGGGCAAACACATCAATCACATTTTGATTGAAGTCAATTGAGAGCCAATGCATTGAGTCTATCCTCAGACATTGTGTTTCTCAAGAAAATTTTCTCTCTTTAGGAGTTTCTTGGGGGTGGGGAAAGTGTCCAAAAGTTGGGCATGGTCAAAATAATTTGGTGAGCCACACCCTAAATACTACCATGACTTTTTCTGACCTATAGTGGATAAAAAGGGTAGGGGAAGAAGGCATATCGCAATCATCTTGTCTCTTTACGCATTCATTCTGAGGGTTGTGATAAATAACAAAATTAATACCTATGCCTCTTTCATGATAATACTTTCAAGAGAATACTGTTAATGCAAGCAGATATAGGAAGTATCAAAGTTTTTCCTACTAATGCTTTGATTTTCTGTAAAGTTTAGAAAAACATCAATTACATTTTGGTTGAGGCCTGATCTAAAGCAATTTTGGCTAAAATATTCAATATGTTTTCAGAATTGGATTTCCCAATGTAACTTACTCTCAAAGGACTAAAAACTTCTATTCATTCAAAAGATTTAAATTGAATTGTAATGATGACCCATAGAAACAGTCCAGTCTCAGAGATATGACAAGATAGACTGGATTTTACAAGTTGGGGGTTATGGAACTGCTTTATGCCATAGAGGAATTTGAATGTAGTCAGCATCATGGAAAAGAAATTATTCACAGTGTTTTCTACACCTAAAAACTTGAAAAAAATCACTCTCAAAAGGTGGTTGAACTAAGATGTCCAATGACTTCAACCCTGAGAAATATTGTGATAATAAAGCATCAAAATCTTCAATATCACAGATATTTCCTCTCAAAGGTTTCAATCATAAATTACAAGTGCTATCCAAATGGCTAACCAATTTGATGAGTATAGATTTTGCATCATCTTGTTGCATGCTGCAAACTAACCAAAACCATTCAAAAACCTTCCAGACAAAATATTCCTGAACACTAAAATATTCTGCAAATGAAATGTTTCAACTGCAATTAGTGCCAAACAAAACTTGAGTTATTAAATCAGGCGATGCACCAAAATTGCAAACGTCGCTGTGAATTGCTGAGTACTGCCATCTAAAAAGCATCATAGAACTTGATGTAGTCAATCGCCATTGATTGCTTATGGAAACTGTCTTAGTACAAGATCCTGTTGCAATACCCGGGCTATTAGAGCCTAGATGCTTCTCTTCCAATACTCCTTTTAATGACACAGGTGAAGAACCTTAACTACCTTCAACAACTCAGATTGCAGTATTGACCAGTGAGTTCAGTGATCAGCAAGTATTACTGAAGATTGCGAGTAGTTTAATTGAGATCTTTTGCACTAGCATGCTCGGAGAGAACGTCCCTTATATGTTTAGATTTCAGAGCTGTTGTGGCTGCTTTCATTGTTGTTGTACCGGAGAGGGCCAAATGTTTCTTGCCCAAAATTCCTTAATTTCAGCCAATCGCCTACTTCTTTTTTCGGTATTGGGCTTTCGATCTTTGCTATTGTGCATGTCAGGTAGCCAATTCCAAGGGCAGAATCTACAATGCTTGCCAAAAGTCCCTGGGACATTTTCAAAAAATTATGAAAACCATAGCTTTCTCAGCATTTCAACCATCACGCCGTGATGCAAGCCCCCTCCCCCCTAAAACAATGTTGGCCTGTTCCTGAGACACTTGGCATTATTGTGCACGAAAAATTTTTCCGTTACCGCATGTACTTCTCTCAGTAACCAACATTGTTTAAGGGGAGGAGGGGGGTGAATGCTCCATCCAGATTAAAAATATACAAAGTGTCCCAGGACTTTTGGCGAGTATTGTCTGGTATTGAAAATTTTCTATTAACGTTATACTTGC
>OLMO02000301.1:7718901-7732659 GCA_900291935.2 Cassiopea xamachana
GCACACATAGCACATCTATCTTCCTCCTTTTCATTACATCCACCACCTCTCTACTTCTTCCTGTCATTGATCCGACATTCCAGCTTTCAATTCTGATCTGTTTGGTGCACCCTATTTTCTTTAGCCGCAACCGGGTTCTTTGCGGTACCCCTTGCTCATTTCTCACAGTGTCCGGGGGTCGATCCTGCGCGTCGCTTACGGGGTACGCCCTAACTTCGTTCGGGATAGCGATGTCGAGATTCATTTTCGATTTAATGCCACTTTTTTAACTCGGCTGGCAAGGCCTGACAGCATCACAGTTTTAAGCGGTGCGCCTAGCCTTTGGTGTAAACACCTAACTCGCAAGGCAGCGAGGGAACTGACATTTCCCTCCAAAAAGAGGATAGAGGTTCTTGAGCTACTTAAAAAGAAACATAGCTCTTCTATTCTTGAGCTGGGCAAACACATCAATCACATTTTGATTGAAGTCAATTGAGAACCAAAGCATTGAGTCTATCCTCAGACATTGTGTTTCTCAAGAAAATTTTCTCTCTTTAGGAGTTTCTTGGGGGGTGGGGATAGTGTCCAAAAGTTGGGCATGGTCAAAATAATTTGGTGAGCCACACCCTAAATACTACCATGACTTTTTCTGACCTATAGTGGATAAAAAGGGTAGGGGAAGAAGGCATATTGCAATCATCTTGTCTCTTTAAGCATTCATTCTGAGGGTGGTGATAAATAACAAAATTAATACCTATGCCTCTTTCATGATAATACTTTCAAGAGAATACTGTTAATGCAAGCAGATATAGGAAGTATCAAAATTTTTCCTACTAATGCTTTGATTTTCTGTAAAGTTTTGAAAAACATCAATTACATTTTGGTTGAGGCCTGATCTAAAGCAATTTTGGCTAAAATATTCAATATGTTTTCAGAATTGGATTTCCCAATGTAACTTACTCTCAATGGACTAAAAACTTCTGTTCATTCAAAAGATTTAAATTGAATTGTAACGATGACCCATAGAAACAGTCCAGTCTCAGAGATATGACAAGATAGACTGGATTTTACAAGTTGGGGGTTATGGAACTGCTTTATGCCATAGAGGAATTTGAATGTAGACAGCATCATGGAAAAGAAATTATTCACAGTGTTTTCTACACCTAAAAACTTGAAAAAAATCACTCTCAAAAGGTGGTTGAACTAAGATGTCCAATGACTTCAACCCTGAGAAATATTGTGATAATAAAGCATCAAAAACTTCAATATCACAGATATTTCCTCTCAAAGGTTTCAATCATAAATTACAAGTGCTATCCAAATGGCTAACCAATTTGATGAGTATAGATTTTGCATCATCTTGTTGCATGCTGCAAACTAACTGAAACCATTCAAAAACCTTCCAGACAAAATATTCCTGAACACTAAAATATTCTGCAAATGAAATGTTTCAACTGCAATTAGTGCCAAACAAAACTTGAGTTATTAAATCAGGCGATGCACCAAAATTACAAACGTCGCTGTGAATTGCTGAGTACTGCCATCTAAAAAGCACCATAGAACTTGATGTAGTCAATCGCCATTGATTGCTTATGGAAACTGTCTTAGTACAAGATCCTGTTGCAATACCCGGGCTATTAGAGCCTAGATGCTTCTCCTCCAATACTCCTTTTAATGACACATGTGAAGAACCTTAACTACCTTCAACAACTCAGATTGCAGTATTGACCAGTGAGTTCAGTGATCAGCAAGTATTACTGAAGATTGCGAGTAGTTTAATTGAGATCTTTTGCACTAGCATGCTCGGAGAGAACGTCCCTTATATGTTTAGATTTCAGAGCTGTTGTGGTTGCTTTCGTTGTTGTTGTACCGGAGAGGGCCCAATGTTTCTTGCCCAAAATTCGTTAATTTCAGCCAATCGCCTACTTCTTTTTTCGGCATTGGGCTTTTGATCCTTGCTATTGTGCATGTCAGGTAGCCAATTCCAAGGGCAGAATCTAGATTGCCCAGAAAATGGCATCATTTTTCAAATGTTTATGTACGAGGCTCAAGTCAACACAATAAAAAGTAATCGAATATCGCGCCCCTGAATGCCTGGTGAAACATGCTAGCATATAACATTTTATATTTTTCCCACTGTTGTAACTTAAGTGCACGGTTGTTTCTTTTCAATTATTTTGCGGTGGGGGGGCATTGCCCATAATGCCCATTAGCACGAGCCGTCACTGATAGCATGGTAGAACGCATTTGGGAATGGTTAGTGAAAAGTCAAACGTAAAAGTGGAATTACCTGCAGACATGCCAAATAAAAGTCGATAGATTACAATTGCAGGTTCTATCATACTTTGCAGACAGGTAAATAAAAAAATGCAAAGAAATTAAAGTTAATATACAAAGCAACTACAAAGTGTATTGATAGCTAATTAAATTTAAAAGAGAGGGGGAAGCATTCACAGTATTTACCTCTTTATTGAAAACGTTTGGAGACGTGAATATATTCTAAGGTTGCACTAAGAATCTTTGCATTCAATTCAAATGAAAGACTTTCATGACCATAAAGGCGAATATGTACTAACTTGTCATGTGAGAGATTTCCCATACTATGGGGCAGCAATATTGTATTCACACAGTTGAGATCACATCTTATATCATCATACATATGGCAGAGCAAGAAATAGTGCTACCTATCCTCTACGCCATCGTTAATTGGGCATAGAGGGTTCATAGTGTTGTGTCAAAATTGTGCTTTAACATATGAACATTTAGCCTGCTAAGGCCAACACGAAATTGAGTTAAGATAGACAAACCTCTAGGGTTTTTGATGCCAAAAACTGACTTAGCAGGTGGATTGATTATGGAAAATAGTCTTCTCTTAACGATAGCTAGAGTTGGATTGTCTTATACCTTGATCGAGCCTATCCCATTCAAACAGATAGTTTGGGTAGAAGGTAAATGTAAAGCCATTCGTTCTGGCAAAAACTTGCCCTATTGCAGCACGCCTGCGGAGCTCATAAGTGAATTCCATATGATTGGGAATTGGGTACCTCTTGTAATCGGGAGTCAAATTATTAACAATTTTGTAAAAAAGAATTGAACGCCTACTCCAACGTCGAAAGTGCAATAATTCCCAACCAAGCTCATCATATACTTTATCCCGAGAAGTTCCTCTCCAAGCCCTTGTCACTGCTAGGGCAGCAGAATACTGCACGTACACACGTTTCCCCTTATGATGTACTAAATGAACGCTATGGCTATATTCACAGATACTACCTGGGGTGTGATATATGACATCGCCATAATCTAAATGCGATCGAATGTAAAGTATATATAAATATATATATATATATATATATATATATATATATATATATATATATATATATATATATATATATATATATATATATATATATATATATATATATATATATATATATATATATATATATATATATATATATATATATATATATATATATATATTTTATCATTTAAAGTGCGCCGCGGTAAATATTTGAGGGCAGTTTAAGCAATCCTATTCCTTGCCTGTATCTGGAAACAACAGCATTGATGTGACTAGTAAAGGATAATTTTGAATCTATATGATTCCAAGGTTTTTGTGCTCCGTGACCTTTCTTATAGGGATGCTGTTAAAGCATATGGGTGGGTAGTCGGAAGGTGATATCTTTCTGGAGAAAGTTACCTCCACTGCTTACTTGGTTGCGTCAGTCTTAAAGGACATTCTCAATTTAAGTGCCCAAAGACTAATCAACTGCAGGTCGTGATTTATGTTGTCAGTAGTGGCATTGGGATCTTGAACGACTGTAAAAATAGAGGTATCATCAGCGAAGAGTTTTACATTACATTTTAGCCCATCTGTTAAATCATTAACGTAAATTAAGAAGAATAAGGGTCCCAAAACTGAACCCGGTGGAACCCCTGCTGTTATACTATAGGAGACTATGTTCTTCCTATTATTACTTGCTTGTGACTGCCCCTCGTTGGTTTTTTGATGTTCCACTGTTGCCTTATTTTACGTGCAGAGGACACGGAGCCAGAGATACGTGCTGTCTGTAGACTAATTTCTGACTGACTACACAAAACATACTACACACGTATTTACAGAATGTTGCTACGAAACGAAACAATGGATAATGAGTTGCTGTTGAACAGGTGACTGTTTGGACTTGCTTGATGTTTGTGTCGAAATTGAATGGAAGAAAAATGGCCTTGGTTACAATGTTTACGTTCACTACAATACTATCCCATTTAGATGATTTACCATTCAATACTGTTTGTCGTTCTCTATTTGCAAGGAAACTTTCTATCAATAAAAGTAATCGGCCAGAGATTCCATTACGGCGTAATTTATACAATAAAACCTCATGCCAAACTCAGTCAAAAGCCTTCAATAGATCAAGATATACAAACATCAAAGGAAGTGTTACAGTCGAAAGCTTGAGATATTGAATTAATAATGGATAAGAGCTGATTAGCTGCTGAATAACATGGACGGACACCGGATTGATTCGGATTCAGTCAACTATTAGATTCAAGATACTGGTAAAGCATGTCAAATATAAGCTTTCAAAAGATTTTGGCAAATATCGGAAGAAGGCAAATTGGTCGATAATTTTCTTTTAAGTTCATTTCATTCTTTTTGTGAACTGGAACTATATTTGCATTTTTCCATTTTTCAGAAAAAGCCCTTGCCTAAGACAGTTCTCAAAAATCAATTTAAGAGGAAAAGCCAGCACTGTATCACATACTTTGATCATTCGAATCGATACATCGTTGCAGGCATGAGCCTTATCTGGATTTAGTGATCGGATTGTGCTGAAGAACTTCTCACTAGAGACGATGAAATCAGTTAATGGAGGAGCTATAGGGAGAGAATGGTGTGGAATTAGACTACCAATATCTATAGTACTGCACTGCTTTGCAAAATGGTCATTGAGAATCTCGGCTTTAGCTGTAAAATCTAATATGAACTTGCCATTTCCTAAAAGAGATTATTTGGTACCCTTTTTAGTTAGAACACTTTTTAGTAGCGACCAATAAATCTTGATCCCAGTTGCAGGATGCCCAAGCGTTTTACCAACTTTCCAAGTACATGGCTTTGGCATCTTCAATACGTTTGGAGCTCTGTGACATGCTATTCATGGCTACAAATTTATCATTTGGTTGACCATTTCTAACAAATGTTTTGTATGCTCTATTTTTTTCAGAATGAAATTTTGATGGAATGAGTTATCCAAGGTGCCTACCGCAGTCTAACTGTGATTATTTTATTAATTATGAAGTAAGAACAAATATTTAGCAAAGTTTCAGTCAATATTTCAACTTGCTGATTTGGACTGGTTGGATGGCCCATATGTTCAAACCAATTAAAGCTTTGTATACAGAGCTCACCATACACAATTTGATGGTGACATTGATCTTGGAGTGATGGGTGAACGCTAGACTGTAAAAAATTTGGTTGATCAGTGAAGATTACACCAATGCAAGATTTGGAATCACCCATGATATGAGTTGGCTCAGCAATTATCTGATGTAGGCCAAGGCCAATTGAGAATAGTTCAAAACCTTTTCCTTCTTCATTATCAGTATCTCCCTGCCACCACTTTGAGGATCTACAGTTAAAATCAACTGCTATAACAACAGCATATGGGTCTTCAGCTGACAACCTGGATAACATACTTTCAAAGTTTTGTCACAAAAATACCAAATTCAGAAGAAGTTTGACTGGGACTATGGTATTGTGCAATAAGAAAGTACTTTCATTTATTAAGCTGAATCTCACATAATATAAATTCATGAAGAGTCACTAGGTCGTTACAGTTCCTAGCTGGAAAAGTATCTTTGACATAGAGGCCAATGCCACCACGTTTTAGATCTTGAGGGTAGGTACTTCTTAAGACACTAAACTCATTTAGAGTTAATTTGCTTTTTCATTGCTTTCATGAGTCTCAACAATGCTTATCAGGTTATAGTTATATATAGAGTTATATGCATCAATCAAAGAGACACGGAAATAGTCATGAGCATTAAGGCTGTTAAGGTTCCATGCGCAAAATTTAAACATACCCTGATCAAGGCCGGGAATTTTTTCGATATCAGCACTTAATAAGATATGCTTGAAGATGAGCCATTGGATATGAAATGGCTAAAGGATGCACTTAAATGAGAGGTGGAATGTATTTACTGGATTCAAATTCTATTGTTCCTCAAGTGCAGATGCACAACAAGAGCGAAACCTGTCACTTTTCCCAAAAACCGACGATGACGATTGGTGTGTCAACGAAATAAGTAACGTTAATTTATCTGGATATCAGGATAATGACAACAGCAAATCCACAAGACCATACTGTCTGTGACCTGTTTTTTCTCTCCATATGGGAATAGAGACAACAATTTTCGCTAGAGAACTTTGTAACTTGCTTATTCTTTAAACACGAGGAACTGGATGCCAAAGTCAGCAGACTGATGGGAATCGTTCTTACTATGCATGAACAAATACAAAAATCCCATCTCCTCTTCTCATCCTCTATTACCGGCTCGTCATTACCGCCACAAGGGGCAACACTTAACAATGGAGGTTGATACCGTCGTATTAACATGAAGGATGCAGAGAATAATACGACAACAAAAACATGAACAACAACAATGTCAACATAACATAGAGAATTTAATGAGAACATTTAATAACAACAAAGATTTTATTACTTCAGAAGGCAACGACGAGGGGATATCACAAACAAGTACGATCCTGTGGTGACTTGTATCTTTTGGGAGAGACGAAGAGGAGAACAGTGCATCTAGAGAATCAAATGAATATGGTACATTCAACCATCACAGATGTACAAACATAGCAGCAGCAATATAATGATGAAGAGCACGAGGAGTATAAGGAGAAACCATTGTTTGTGGACTGTAGTGGAACAACTGGATACTGTACTAGAGACAGGTGAAATGAATTCTCATACAAAGACAGTTAAATTTCGTGCAATAACATGGTTTGCAAAGAGAAAGAACAAAAGATGGAGAAGTGGCACAATTCCTCTGTGGATTGCATAATGGAGGTGGTGGGTAAGTATTATGAGTGGTGGACAAATGTTGACTGGACACATAAATGACGTCATAGAAGACAGCACTCCCAACAATGCAGATTTTTTCAAAGTTTACAAAAAGCTGTACATTAGCTGTGAGCCGTTCTCAATGGGGCTGTAGATGAGAAAAACTGTCTGGCTGCCCTACCAAGAGTTTTACAGGTGGTACATTAGCACACGTTCTCACAAGGATGTCTCAGAAAACTATTTGCCAAAGTTGAGAGGTGGAAATTGTTCAGATGGATACCTTTTTTAAACAAGTTAGAAGACCTTGATGAAGAGAGATGGTTCAAAGCCTACAGCAGTGTCTTGCCTGCAGTAGAGAGAATTGACACATCCAACAGCTGTCAGCAAACTGCAGGATGGACTGCTCATACTGCAAAGGTGTAAAAGACATTAGAGCTTGTATATGGTGCGTGAAAACCAGAAAATACCTTCTTCCCGTAAGTTCCTTCCTGCTTTATCTTGGGATACGAATTTATCTTGGGATGCAAATTGTAGTCAAGTTCTGGACACGGGTTAAGATGCAACAGTTATGTGTGTGAAGATCATATTCTTGACTCAATACATACCTCTTCCAATATAGCCCTTGCCCTGGCACCCCACCATGCTATCTGGCCTGTCCCTTTGAGGGTGAAACACACTGTGGCACATGCATTCTTCAGTTATGTTATAGGAAAACGCAGTGACCTTACCCCTGTGTGTCCAAATACAATCATCATATGGTAGACGGTAATTGCTACCTAATAACTCATATCTTCTCTTATATCTATAAGACAGCTCCCTTATGGCGAAAGAAAGGCGAAATAATACGAAACTTGAATGTTATGAAACGAAACCAATTTCACAATACATAGATCGATTTTATAATACGAAAATAAGATTTTACAATACCAACTGAATTTTATAATACAAAAAGTTCAATATTATAATACGAAAAGTTCGATATTACAATACGAGAAGTTCAATATTATAATACGAAGAGTTCAATATTATAATACGAGATTGTGCAAGATTGTAATACCAATATGTGCAAGATTGCAGTGCCAACTGCGCAAGATTATGACACCAAATGGGTGATTCTACCTCCATGTCGCATCTTCGAGATCATGTGAGAAGCAGCGCATGCGCAGCAATAGTCATTCGTAGCGTGCTTTTCGCGGCAAGATAGTCATCAGTGTTAAATTTGGTTACAGAACCGAAGGGGGAAAAGGAAGATCAGACGAATTACAGTTTTTCAATTGGTACAAGAGTTCAGTTGTCAAGATAGTAACACCAAGTATGAACAATATGACGGATATGGATGGAAATTTTGCTGAACAATCAGAGCCAACTTCAAGCTTAGGCCGACCGCATGGTGAGACAAGGGATTTACAGAGTCAGGACCAAGGGCAGCAGGGGAAAGTAAAGAAAGATAGGACTGCAAAAGTAAAAGTTTTAAAGGATGTGCCTAAAAAAGGCAGGCAAAAGTCCGCAACAAACTTCAGCACTGGGCAATCCCAGGAGCTGGATATTGGGCAATCTCAAACACGTTATGATAATTCTGAGCAATCTCAAGAATTATCTGAAATGAAAGAGCAGCTTATCATCTTGACTAATTCCATGAAACAGATTTTGCCAGTTGTGGCTGAAATGAAATCTGTTTTTGATGATTATCAGGAAGAAATACTTGTACAAGAAGACCAATCAGAAATAGATTTATCTGATCAGTCTCCTGATACCATAGAGCCTCCCAATAAGAGGCGTAAGGAAACTGAGACAAATCCAGATGGAGTCTCAGAAGTAATTGCTGATATGGCAAAGTCTGTTAAAAAGGCCAATGAAATGGGGCCAGAGTTGCAACTGCGCAAGATTATGACACCAAATGGGTGATTTTATAATACGAAAAAGATGCCATTTCATAATATGGAATAACACAGCAGGCATGCGTAGCAGTGAAAGAATCAAATCCCGCAGTACGGCAAGAGACAGGCTTAGGCTTGGGTCAAACGTCACATTTTGGTCGTACCGAATTAAATAATTGCATTTGGCGCGACAACAATGCAAAGTTTGACTTAATTAAGTAAGGCAGTTTTAATTTGGGTCGACCTAATTTCTGAAATTCGACTGATGCAGTCGCATTATGTGACTCAAGAGCGCGTTTTGGTCAAACGTCGAATTTCACATGTGCCGAATCAAATGCATAAATTAAACAAATTTATTTCATCTCAATGAGCATGCGAATTACTACAAATAGCTAGCTAAAATGGCTGCATTGTGTCAAGCATGTAGCAAGTTGACTAAGTATTGTTGTATGATATGCGATGAACCAGTGTGTACAGTTTGCTGCACTCCAGAAAAAGATGAAGAAGTGAATGGTTGGAAGGCGTGCAAAAGCGTAGGATACTGTGGTTTTTGTTCTCCTTACCCTAAAAGGTAAGAAACCTTATTACTTACACATACCTCAACTCTCCCTATTCCACTAAATAAAATCTACTCTTGTGTCAAGGCAAATGAGCACATGGCGTACCTAGAAGGCTGCTCTGCTAGCTTTATAAATTTAAACTTTAACCGCTAACACTCTGTACGAAATACCTAATAAATGATAAATAGGTCATGACATAAACAGCATAACAGAACAGTAACATTTGTGTCCTTTTGATTATAACTGAATGTCTATAGAAAATACAAATGTAAGTGGTAAAACACTCTGTATAATTTCTCATAAGTGTGAAAGATCACCGGGCATGTCAGGGAAAGGCCAATGAGTCTCCCATGGAGCTATCAGTTGAGAGCCTACTTGTTGCAACTGAAAGCTCACCAGAGAGTAGGAAAACTGAAGCTGGTGATGGTGAGTATGATAATAATGATGAGGGGAGTGTAAGCACTGTCGCAAAAGGAAAGAGAAAGAAAAAAGCAGGCAGGAAAGCAACTTGGAGTAACACTCTTCTAAATGATGCAGTTGACATCATTGTAAATAATGAGCTTTTTAGGAGGCATCTGATCTTTAGAAACAGCAAAAATCAAAGAAATACAGAAGTTTACTCTAAAGTATTAGATTGTTTAAAAGCACGGGCAAAAGAAAGAGATGAAGCTGTTGAATTCACCCCTATCCAGTTGCGTACAAAGTTTAAGAAAGCAGTTTCAGAGTGCAAACGAGCAGTCCTTACAATGAAGACCACTTCAGGAATTAAGAGGTTTCAAGATAAAAAAGGATATGGCCCCTGGTTTGACCAGCTTTTGGCACTTGTCAAAACCAGGGACACTTGCCAGCCCAAGCAGGCCATTGAACCTTCCAGCTTAGATTTGGGGACAGGTGTTGCTTCATCATCATCTTCATCAACAGCCTCTACAGTGTGTGATGATCTATTTGTGCCAGCGAAGGTGCCAGCAAAGAAAGTGAGCCGAAAAAGGAAAAACCAAGATACACTCCCTGAAGCTGTGGAGATGTTCAAGACATTTCTGGAGAATGACCCAATGAAAGATTTTATTGCTTTTGCACAGCAAGAGGCTGAAAAGTCAAGGCAGCATGAGCTCAGAATAATGGAGTTTCTACTTGAAGGAACAAGAAATACATCCCAAAGAGGACTTGAGAGTCAGGAAAATCATTACCAACAAAGAGCTTGTGGTAGCACATTGTATTGGAATCATTTACCCAATAATATGTCCCAGGAAGTCATACACCCTCCATTTGCAGAAAGAAGAATTGATAGCCCCAGTAGACAACAAGACAATGAGCCAAAATGGTATTACCAATTTTAATAATCTATGAACTAAACACAAAAACTGTATTCATATATGTGGAATAGATATTGAGAATGCTTATCAAGTACTTTAACAGCTCTCTCCTGATATCAAAACTTATTTCTTGAATATATTCATATGTCAATATATATCATAACTCAATTTGGAATTACATGTGTTTCTCTGATCAGTGCTATAGCTTGCTGAATATTTGTATAAAGGCCTAACCAAAGGTTTATTAAGTTTGCATTTCCATTTATTAGCATCCCACCTAGCTAAAGAATTCTGTAGAGAATAAAACTGCCATTTATTAACATCCCATCCCAATTAGAGATTTCAAAGTTCTAAAAAAGATAATTATATGTAACACAGTGGCTTTGTGAACATAAATCAATACTAACAATAACGAACATCAAAGCAAACCATAAAAAGTAGTAGCAAATTAAAGCAAACACTTGTGGGGATGTTCAGAAAGTAGCTGTTATTGACAGTGAATTGACTTGTAGGAATTTCAGGAAGATTAACAACTGTTAATCTGCTTCTCCTTTTGACATCCCCATCTATTAACAACCCCCTATATTACACTTATTATGGAAAAACACTCATTTCTATCTATAAACACCTCCACAAATTATGCTTTTTGAAAGTGTCAACCCTACTCCATACTATCCCCTCACAAGTGGGTGCAAAAGAGTAGCTCTTGTATAATGATTTCATGTACATCAAATTCAAGCTGCTTTAGTTGTTTCCTTCCTGCTTTTGGTTCCAAAGTTTTTCAACAATTGCTTTTCTGACTCTATTTGCCTCTGTACTGGAAGGATCAACAACCTTGTGACTACTTTGTATCATCAAAATTTCTCTGAGCCTGGCCATGTCTCTTACTTGCCTTGTATTGGGGTCTATAGACAAATCAAGCTTTGCAGGAATTGTGTCCCCTTGGTCCAAACAGACATTATGGAGGACCATGCAAGCTAATACTGCCATCTTTACCTGGAAAAGGCCACCTTCTGATTTTGGAAACAATCGTATATAATTCAATTAAACTACAATTACAAATCTCACTATTACAAGGTAATTTGTAATTGGCTAGCCTGAGTTACAATACATGTAAAAGAGTAAATAACACTTGTTGTATATAACAAAAATGCTAAAAGCAATGTAGATCCAGGTTGTTCCATGGTTTGTCTCTGCAACAGAAGATGTAGTACGTTGTTCGAATTGAAATTGTAGACAGTTTAGAAATGAGAAAGCATTTGTGTTGGTTGTCAATAGAGAGAAAATCACACATTTTAAGAAAGGAAAGACATGAGTTAGCATAGATCCCAAGAGAGCTCATTGAGAGATTTACAAAGATGACAGATTTGTATTGACTTCTCAAATCTGAGACTAGCCTCGAATATTTTAAGCGCTTTCTTTCCGCATTGTTGCTCAGGTGTGTTTCAAAGTAAGTTCCTATAGTTAGTTCCAAAATGTAAAGACAATTATCCTTAGTTTTCAAAAGTAAGTCAGGACGTAAAGCATTACCGGTAATGATTGAGGGTGAAGGGAAGCCCGGAATGTCCGCATACAGTGAAGATCCTTCAACTACTTTCAATGATGTGGCAAGAAAACTTAGGACAGAGTTGTGTCACCAAGTGTACCGACACTGTTCAAGGTAAACTTTGCAACCCGCTACAACATGAAGTAGGGTTTCAGAAAGAAGACAAAATTGGCAGTCAGACGATTGTCTGAGCTTCCAAAGACAAAGATTTTTGCGAGTAGGTAGTGTATTGTCAAGGTATTTTATGGTAAAATTGTAGATGTTCACTGGTAGATTACTCTGTACGCCAGACCAAATTCCGTTTAATTTTTTGAGTGAATGATCCAACAAGAATGAAAGTAAGGCACCTTGTGATGGCAAATTGTGTGTTAAGCGCTCTCTATTACCCAATTTGACTGCTGTCAGTACCTCTCTGGTATTGCGATAAATGTCATATTGCAAGTTTGGTCCAGTACTAGTATTTTTCCAGAGAGCTTGGACATTGGCGTTAGGGGAAGATCGCAGTATATTAGAGAGACGGTTTGGCACTGAGTGAATTTGACAGAAGGCATTTGGAGATTCAGAAGTAATCTCCACCTGCCTTCTAACTGCCCATAGGCACATTCAACCACCATTCTTGCCCTGCTCAATCTATAGTTGAAGTAATTCTCTTGCTTTGATAATACTGCCTTGGAAAATGGTTTCATTAGCCATGTTTCAAAAGGGAAAGCAGAATCCCCAAGCAAGATTGGAGGGACAAGAACATTGTCTTTTCTTAACATAAAATTTGGGAGCAGCATTCCATCCTTAATATCTATCCAAAGAGAGGTGGATTGGAGGATAATGGAATCTTGTGAGTTTCCAGGGGACCCACATGATTCCCATACAAACCTATACTTGGCATCAACCAAGGACATCAAAACAAAAGAGTAGAAGTTCTTGAAATTATGAAACTCCCTGCAAGCTTCATTCCCCCCAGGTGGACACTTAATTGGAATGTGACAGTCATCAACTGCTGCCCAGGTAAAGGGGAACTGCCACAATTCGTCCATATTTAACATTTTTTGCTTGAATTGTGCTTCTGTTGATGGCATATGGGAGGAGACAAATGATGTCCACATATTTTTACTATTGCCTCATTTACTTCATTTATGATGGTAGTAACAGTAGACTGACCTAGACCAACCATTTCGGCGATAGTGTAAGTGTAATCACCTCTGCCAAGACGATACAAACTAATAGCAAGGCGAAACTCTGGGGATGGCTCTTCAGAAATAGCTTTTCTCTCCAGGTCATGTGTTATATAACTCAAAATAAAATAAAATATGTTTTTAGAAACACAAAATGTCTTCTTAAAACGGTAATCGCTGTATGTGTCCTTGATATTTTGCCACCAGCAGCTTGTATTGCAACATGGACGTCTTCTGC
>OLMO02000301.1:7740745-7758660 GCA_900291935.2 Cassiopea xamachana
CTTAACCCTCTTTGTGGGATATATTCTGTGCTCTCTCCATCCTGTCCTTTCACCCTATAAGATGTATACTCATGTAGATCCTTCAGTTTGTTTATGGTGCTTCTCGGTAGTCCATATTTGCTCAAAATTGCCCATAACATAGGTCTGTTTACGCGGGGGTATGCTTTCTTGAGGTCTAGCAAAATCGCTTGAGCTCTGTTTGTGTTGCTATCATTTTTGTAGTCCTGGTCAGATAATTGTAAGAGTTCTGCGTCTTCTTGTAGGCGTACAAAAACCTGAGTCGCATCAGCTGTTGATCTAGCTTGTCTGAATCCCGCCTGATTCTCATCCAATGCACCAATATCCTCAGCCCAGTTCCTTAATCTTGTTGCTAAGATTCTTGCTAATATCCTGCTTAGTATGGGTAGAAGACATACTCCTCTGTAATTATTTGGGTTTTTTCTATCTCCTTTTTTGTGCAGAGGTATAACCAAACCCATTTTCAATTCTTTTGCCCATTGAGTTGCAGGTGTCTTCCATAATTTTCTAATTTCATTGAAAATGACGCCTGTGACTTTCGGGTCTGCAATTTTTATGAATTTTAACCTTATTGCATCCTGCCCAGGGGCTGAATCTCTCATTTTGTTTAGTTCCTTCTGAATTTCATCATTGTCTGGAAGGGCTGTCAAGAAGTCTTGCCACCATTGTATTTTCTCCTGGCTTTTTTCCTTCACTTCTACCAATTCAATTAACTGTTGCATTCTCCCTGGGTGTCCTTCAAAGCGTTCTTTTGTTATTTTTTCCAGGTGTTCCTTAAATGTTTCTTCTGAGAAGAGAGGTAGATTTTTTGCGTTGTTGTATTCTCCTCGCCTTTGCAGTTGCTTTAAAAGGTCATACGTGACTCCTATCTTTCCTTCCTCACATGCTATTCTGCATTCTTCTGCCTTTTGGTCCCACCATTGCTCTTCCCATTCTTTCAGTTGGTTCTTGTAAATTTTCCTCGCCTGTTTCAAGTCCTCTCTCACTTCAATCAAACTCTGATCATATTCATCTGTTGCCCTTCTTTTTACTTCGTTTCTCTTTCTGAGTCCTTCTCTTGTGTTTTCTTTGAGCTTTTCAACTTCTGTATGATGTTCTTCCATCCAGGGGTTTACTTGTGTTGTCTTTTTCCCACATACTTCTAAAGCGGTTTCATTCAGGATTTTCTCTACTTGGTTCCAGTCCATTCCTCCATTCTCAAATAAACATTTCTCTACTCGTTCTGATGTTTTTTCTCGAAATTGATCTGCGCACTCATTATCCATCAATCGTTCCCATTTTATGTTCGATTGCCTATGTTTCTGTTTCATTTCTATGAGCGTTATGATTTTCGGTTTTATTGATGTGACTTTAAGCCTTATTTCCACTGGCTTATGGTCCAACAGAAGGGGCTTCAACTCTCCCACTTTGAAGGATCTTATCATGTCATGTCTATCTCGCGCATTTGTTATGAAGCCATCGATTTCGTACCATCTCTTCAAGCTCGGATTCCACCACGTCCCTCTTTTCTTCTGGAAAAAGAAAGAGTTCACCCAGCATAACTCATTTCCGATTATCCATTCCTGTAGTTCTTCACCCTGAATATTTGTCGATCGAAAACCAAATGAACCATGACTCGCATTCATAAGTAGCTGTCGGCTTGTTTGTCCAATTTGAGTGTTGAAATCTCCTCCTATCAGTACTCTCTTTTTCGAGGCCATTGTGTTTACTTGTCTGTCAATTTCAGTTCTTATGTTTGCCAGTTCGTATTCGTATCCGTTACTTCCTCTCACTGGGTGGTATACTGAAACAACAATTATATTTGAAAACTCAACCGTTGTTAATCTGTCGTTTGGCTGCCAGTGTTTTCCTTGCATTTCCCACATATTGAAAACAATTTCTGTCATCAAGATCTCGCATTTCCTTGAGTGGACTAAGTACCTTCTTTTACCTTCGTGGGTATATCGCTTAATTCCATCTGCTCTCGCATTCAACTCTGACACACCTACAATGTCCCATCCCTTTTCTATGCACTCCTTTACTATTTCGCCAAATCTGCTATTGTAGATGTTAGCCCTCCTTACATTCCATGTCGTTACCTTCAGTTCTATGTTTGCCCATTGCTCTTCTTTCCTTTTTCTTTTATGAATCCCCTTCTCTATGCGTTTCTTTAATCGTGTTCTAGTTCTTGCTGCTTTTTGTATCATTGTCCTTGGACCTGGATTAGGCTCTATGTCATTCATTAGTTTGTTAGCGATATCCGCCTCTCTTGCTCTTCTGCTTAGGCATACCGGTTTTCCCTTGTATTGTTTGTTTGCCTTCGAAAGCTTTAAGGAGCTCGGACTGTTGGCTAGACAGCCCTCCCTCCAGTGAAGAAACAAATTTGTGACATCGCCAGCCTCCTCTGCTTCTTTCTCGGCTCCCAATTTGCCAGGAGATAGAACACTCCTGCCTGCTTGGCCCCAATCGTGAAGGTAGGACGCCATTGCCAAGCCAGCATCATCATCATCATCATCATCATGACCATGACCATCACCATCACCATCACCATCATCATCATCATCATCATCATCATCATCATCAATCATCATCATCATCATCATCATCATCATCATCATCATCATCATCATCATCAGCATCACCATCATCATCATCATCATCATCATGATGATCATGATGGTCATCATATTTACAATTAACGACGCAATGGACGATACAAATGGTACAACACAATGTTAGTTTGCTGAGAAATGTGTTTTGCATAAATTAAAAATAAATCTGAATTTGTTTATTCAATTAAATTCTGTGGGAGACTGTTCCATATTGGTACAACAGAGAAAAAGAACGAGATTTTAGCAATATCAACACGAGCAAATTTTAAACACGGGTTTTTTGAATGGGAATTTCTTAAACCACTGTACATATTTCTTTCTAAATAGTCAATAGGATGTAGAGCCACTAAACCAGAAACACCTTATGAACATCAAGGAATCCCTATTCATAGGAAGGGCAGCAGGCAGAATGAAATTAATTACAGCCAATTTCAATTTTACCCACATTTGGGAAAATGTTTGAGAAGGTAATGTTTGATGAAATTTACCATCACTTTAGTGTGAATGGGTTTCTAGCCCAACAGCAAACAGGATTTCGTCTGGGAGACTCTACCATTAATCACTTACGACCCATAACTCAAAATATTTAAAAAGGGTTTGAAGTCTGTCCTACTCATGACAACAGGGCTGTCTTTCTTGACCTTTCCAACGCAGACTTTGGCATAAGGGCATTCTATCAAAGCTAAAATGTACTGGTATAAACAGGAATCTCTTTACTTTGAGCGAGAGGTATTTGGCTGATAGTATACAAAGGGCTGTCTTGAATGGTACATGCTCTGAATGGGTACCTATCTGTGCTGGTATGCCACAAAGTTCTGTCTTAGGTCCTGTTCTTCCTTGTCTATATAAATGATTGGCTTCCTAATTTGAAATGTGATGTTGAAATGTTTGCAGGAGAAAAATCTCTCTTCAAGTTTGTTGATGATGTAGCTGATGACCTTAATGCAAATCTTGACAAAGTTCAATTGTGGGCATGGCAGTGGAAATGCAACTCAATGCAAATAAAACCGAGGAAGTTATCTTCTCTTGTACAAAAGTAAACCATACCATCCTCAAGCATTACTTGACAATCATACAATAGCAAGGAAAACTCATGATAAGCATCTTGTTCTGCAGCTAGACTCTGAACTGAACTTTCAATGTCATATCAAAGAAGGTATTGGAAAGGCCAGAATGAGTATTGGGATGATAAGGTACCTGTCTAAGTATGTTTCTAGGCATGTGCTTGACAAAGTCTGCAAATTGTATATTACACTGCATTTAGACTATGGAGACTTCATTCAACACAAATATGATCCAGAAATGTGTTTGTTTTACACAAAGACTAGAACAGACACAACATTCTACATCTTTGGCTGTTATTGGTGCTTGAAGGGTACAAATAGGTAGAGGCTTTATGAGGAATTAGACGGGGAAAGTCTATATCGCAGAAGATGGTACAGACGGTTGTGCCAATTCTTCAAGTTACTATTTGAAGAATTCGCACAACCAATTCACCTGGTTATTTATTTGAAGAGCTTCCTCCTGAAAATCAGATCGTATATAGCCATAGGAAAATTAGGGAATATGAAGTACACACTGCTAGGACCAATCGCTTTGTAAAGACATACTTCTATAATACTTTATAAGAGTGGAAGTTGCTAGGGGAGGAGATAAAAATTATTAGATCTCACAAAAAGTCCACTTACAATATTTGTGATATGGTGGGTACGAGATACCTCACAAAGCTGCACTTATGTTAACTGAGCATAAATTCAGACACAATTTCAACAGCTTGACCTATTTGCGTGCTTGCGGCATGGACACTGAAGATAATGAGCACTTTTTCCTGTACTGCCCGTAGTTTCGTTTAATGCGTTGAACTCTCTTTGCTCAGCTCTCTGATATTTCTGGTTTAACATTATGGATAGGCGATAAACCTTTATGCGAACTGCTTCTTTTTCGAAATCCACAACTCAATGTTGTTAGTAATCGAAATATCCTTGAAGCTACAATATTTTTTATTAAGCAAGTTTGCGTTTTTCGCATTTTTTCATTTTTATCATCTTCATTTAACTCTATCACGTGCTTTGTGAAGGAATACTCTTTTAGCACCTGGTCCACTGGGCCTATCACCAATATTCATTTTCATATCTTTGGGTGCTCACACACTTTTTTCAATCTTTTTCTTTTCAGTAGTGCCTGCTTGACAGGTGCTTTGGGTGTGGGAGTATCTCCTTCGGAAACACCTCATTGAGGTTAGCGCTTTTGTTTGCTTTATAATGTAGTTCTATTCGTCTATTACAAATGCATTGTATAATAATTGTAAGTGACTGTCGTAGATGGAACTTGACGAAAGAATGTCCTTTCCATCTATGGCAGTCACAAGTAATTTAAATTAGGTATGTAAACAATTTGTTTTGTAATATAAAAAAGTTTTATAATGGTCTTATCTTGATTCTTTGGTGAAAAGCAAATAAAAAAATCACAAAATGCTTGGTAATAGTTTCGAAATATTATCTTTCTGTTGCAAAGAATGTTACAAATGGATACATAAACTTGATTTGCTGTGGAGCTATATTTTGTAACAGGAAGCAAATGCAGCGCTCCTATGCACCTTAGAACTCTTGAAAATCAATGGAACAACAGCAAATTTTCTCTTCGTGCAATGCTTTTTTGTAGAGCACCAGCAAAACTAAGAAAGGTTTGTAGAAATTGTGTTGCATCCTAGATATAAAACACTGTAGCTTAACTGCTTGAAAAAAACGGGTTGAGATACAAAAATCTACATAAGTGGTTGAATTAAGTGGATGAATTAGCAGTTGGTGAATCACACTCTGATATGATCATCTTGAGTACCAGACTTGTGTAATTTAGGTATTAAGAAAAATATCAGAGCTCTGGAACCAATCCTTGGATCCAGAAATGTAACAGTTTGATTAGTAGTATGATTCTATAGATAAAGAAAGGGGATGAAGAATCAAATCTCTAAAAATATATCACTAATTTGATCGTCAATTGCTGGAACAATATAAGTGGAATGCACTCTTGTCTTAAGAGCTAGTAAAATCGATGTTTCAGGATAGCTGTTTTTAATTCTACCTGCATTTTAAGGCCAAAATGCTCTTCATTTGTTGCTAAATTATTGGTGGTGAAGGCGATTTAGAAACCAGAAAATACAAAAAACAATGTTGGATGCTTGTAAAGCAGTCATTGTTTTTATGAACATTAGCAGAAGGTGAAATATATCCGTTAGTACAGATGTCTACTCCCTGAAAAAGTTTTGGTTTACCTACAGCCATGAACCCACATTGATACTTTAACTCTCCCCATTCCTTCTTCAAAAACGCTGTATTATTCTAGTAAACATTTTTCCACCATACCTTAAATGAAAATCGAAGAAGAGGAATGACAAAGGCATCAGTGCTCCTTCCTTCCCCACCACTGGGGTAAAATTGTTCTACCAATCATTGGGCCCTATCAAGAATGTTGAACTTGAATATTGAGCAGGACCTAGAAATGCAGTTGACACAAAAAGCAAACATCAAAGCTTCAAACCACATCTTTAGAGACGACGCAGAAGCTTGCAGACAAACATTAAATTTTCCAATATCAAGATTTTCCAAGATCAATATGATATGGGGATGCTTCAAGGAAATCTAATCCCGAAAAATTACTGACGGCTTTTTCATCCGACACTCATCAGAGTATGAAAACGTCGGATAGTGACCTAAAGGTTAACCGAAATATGTAGCCAGATGCGGTTACATGTGATAGAATGCGTCTAATTGGCCCCAAGAGTATTGACAGAGAAATGACGATTTTGTTTGCACAATCTCCGAAAACTATCGTCTCTATATGTTTTGGCGCAATCTGGAATTGTAATAAGATGTTGTCCTTCGGCCATAGGTTAACATCTTATTAAGAATTCAGAATGCGCCAAAACATATAGAGACGATAATTTTCAGAGCATTGTGCAAGCAAACTCGTCCTTTCATTTAAGTGCTTTGGAATCTGCTTACATCAAGACTCAAAACCCAGTCTTGTGTAGCCAAAAAGAGTTCGTTTTTCCATTAGGGTTCTTCAAGTAAGCAATGGTGAATAGGTCCTAATTGGTCACTCTTGGGGCCAAATAGACGCATCCCATCACATGTAACTGCATCTGGTTATATATTCCGGTCCACCTTTCAGTCGCTATCCGACGTTTGATACTCTGACGGGTGTTGGACGAAAAAAAGCTTTCAGTATGTGAAAAGAATGTTGTCGCTTTTCCGTGCTGTCGTAAAGTCCTGTCAACAATAAAAGGTCAAAATCAGCTAGCATTAATAACTTAAATGTTGATGGAAGGGAGATTCTCCAAAAGGATGCCGCTGCTAACTACATGAACAAATACTTTTGCTCAATTGGTAATGATCTACGAAATGAAATCCCTAATACCCCTAGCCTCCTACTCAATAACGAATACACTGTCAATGCACATGAATCGACATTCAGATTCAGTTAAATTTCAGCACACGATGTAGTACAGGCCATGAATCAGATGAAGACTACTAAAAGTGTTGGTACTGATAAAACCTCTTCTTATTTTCTTACGTTTGCTATTCCTTATGTTTCTAAGTCCATTGCACAGCTTCTGAACACCGCAACTAGAAACAGTATATTTCTAGCATCATGGAAAACTGCTAGAGCAACTCCTATTTTCAAAGAAGGCGATAAAAGTGAACGATCTAATTACAGACCAATTTCAGCTTTACCTGTTCTAACAAGACTTCTTGAAAAACTGATTTTTAATCAGCTATACAAATATCTAAATGACAACGATCTTTTATCACAAAAACAATGTGGATTTAGAACACTCCACTCTTGGTCACACCAAATGATATGATGAATAAGTTCTAAAAGCAAATTAATATAATTCATCTCATCATTGTGCAATTCAAGTCCTCATGAGATACAAACTATTATGTAGAAATACATGATAATCACTGTATTGGAAGATAGATTCAGAAAGGAAAGAAGAATGGAAATCTAATGACTTGTAATGAGTGTACTATACATTCACGTCACATACAACATCAACGCACATATAATCTAGCATACTTTCACAAATATTCAGGAATACAAAAGTATTTAACTTGTATTTAAAAAGCAAGCCCTTAATATAATACAAAATCTGTAATCCCTCCCAGCACTCAGAATATGCAATGGCAGCGCATGCCTAACAGAAACATAAGGAAAGCCCAATAGCAGAAAAGTGTACATAGAATTAAATGAATTCAAGGCATGACTGCTCATGGCAAAAACAATGAGAAACTGCAATGTTATCAAGTAAATCTCTCTTATCCTACAGCCTTATGCAACTGTCTAATGTACTGTACATAAGCATTTAACAAAACAGAAGAATGAAATATCTGACAGCACAGCAGCAAACACAAATCCCACTTTTGTACAAAGAGTGGTGCACCTTTAGAATTCATCTCCTATCATGATTTCCACAATGTAAGTGATAGCAATTGTTGAAAGGAGTAGGAACGACCGATGGTATATTTACAATGAGACAAATGATGGAAAAGTGCAGGGACAAACAACAAACTCTACACATGTGCTTCATAGACTTGGAAAAAGCTTATGATCGAATCCCAAGAGATGAGGTGTGCAGGGGTCTGGGAGAGCGAAATGTGCCTGAAGAATATGTGAGGATCATCCAGGAGACCTATATGGACGTGACAACTCGAATAAGGAAATAAGGAGCACAGTTGGTGTGACTGATAGTTTTAAAGTACAGGTTGGCCTTCATCAGGGATTGACTCTCAGCCCCTTCCTGTTTAACATCGTGTTTGGTGAGCTGACGGAAGCAGTGAGAGAGAACCCACCATGGTGCATTCTCTACACAGATGATGTAGTTATCCTGGCCAGGAGAAAGAATGCACTGCAAGCAAAGTTGGAAAGATGGAGGGAGACATTGGAGAGTAGAGGTCTAAAAATAAGTAGAAGTAAGACGGAATACATGACGACGAATTTAGAAGGAGACCAGGATGTGACGATGCAGATAAGTGGAAGAGATCTGAAGAGAGCAACAAGTTTTAAATATCTAGGCTCAGTAACACAATCCTCAAGTGAAATGGAAAAGGAGATCAACCATAGAATTCAGAGTGGTTGGAACAACTGCAGAAAGATTACTGGAGTAGTGTGTGACAAGAGGGTTCCCATTAGATTGAAGGGAGGGATTCATAAGGCAGTTGATAGGCCAGCCCTTATGTATTGACTAGAAGCTGCACCTATAAAAAAGGCGGAGGAAAGAAAGTTTGGTGTGGCGGAAATGACAATGTTGCAATGGATGGTGAAGAACGGGTACATTAGAGGATCCTTGAAAGTGATAGAAATTTCCAGAAAGGTTCAGGAACCAAGACTGCGCTGGTATGGGCACCTCAAGCGAAGAAGCGAGGGCCATGTGGCTAGGGAAGCAATGATTATGGAGCTCCCAGGAAATAGAATGAGAGGCAGGCCAAAAACAAGATGGAAGGATAGAGTGGCGGCGGATATGGAAGAAAATGGATTTCACGATGGCGACTGTGAAAACAGAAACAAATGGGCAAGGCTCACGAGAAACAGTGACCTCGTATAAGGGAGAAGCTGAGAAGAGGTGATAGCAATTGTTGCTTTCTGTAAAAAGAGAGGATATTTTTTGCTACCAGAGACATTAACTGAAGCCCAACTCCACACCAACACTATTACTCAGGTTGGTCTCATTTCAACACAAAAATCAATGAATAACTGAACATTCTTTCATCACATTACTTGATCTAAAAAAAGCTTTTGGTGAAGTACATCATAACCTCATTCCCTCAGTTTTAAGATATCATCACATTCCCGACCATATTCAAATCCTAATTCGCAGTCTTTACTCAAATTTTTAAACTTCTATCATTACCGACTCCATTCAAACACCCTTTATTAAAGTTGGCCGTGGTGTCCTTCAGGGGGATTGCTTGAGCCCATTAACTTTTAACTTATGCTTTAACACATTCATCCGCTATATCTCTGACCAAAAGTTCAAACAATTTGGATTTACTACTAGTTCCCTCCCTCCTATCCATTTGTTCCAATTTGCTGATGACGCTGCAGTTATAAACTGGCTTAGAAAACGAGAACCAAATTCTTCTAAATCATTTTACAAGATGGTGTACCTGGGCCAACATGATTATTAGTGTTGATAAATGTTCAACACTCGGAATTAGAAAGTCATCTACTGCATCCATGCAGTATCTCCCAAAGTTGTTCAATAACTAGGTTACTGTCCCAACTGTGTATATTGGTAAGTCATTCAAATATTTAGGCCATTTTCTTTAATTTCTCAATGGATAACTTTGATCATTTTTCTGAAGTCTTAAAGCTTGTTACTGACTTGATGAGAAAACTGGATGACATTCCTTGTCACCCGAAAAACAAACTCTTGCTATACCATCGTTTTGTTCTCTCTAAATTATCATGGTATTTCACAATTGCGGATCTGGGTAAGACATGGGTAACTAAAACCATAGATAACCTTGGTTCGAAATATATCCGTCAATGGCTTGAGCTACCGATCAGTGCCACCCTTAGCACCCTTGTTTTGTCGAAATCAAAATATGGTTTTAGCCTTGTTCTTCCTTCAACAAAATTTGCTCAATGTCAAGTAGTTTTTAGGCATGCCCTGAAGTCACCTAATAATGACATAAATGCTCTTTGGTTTCGTACTTGCTCTGGTTGTAATATACAATATGATCAATATCGCAATACAAAACCAGTTCTCTCCGCTATTCAAAATGACAATGAAGACCGTATTCATCACGAACTAAAGTCACAAGGCTTCGTTATCTCATCTATACTTCTTCAAGGCAGTAAGTATACTCGCAAATTTTGGACTAAAGTTCATCATAATTTGCCTAAAAACATCTTTAATTTTATCATTAAGTATATCAACAATACTCTTGCTACTAAGAAAAATCTCTGCAAATGGTCTCTCTCCCCTATATCTGCATGCTCTTTCTGCTTCCAGTCTGAGACTCTCCAGCACATTGTTTCTAGCTGCAAATCCTATCTTCAAGATGGTAGATATACCTGGCGTCATAATTCCATTTTGCTACATATTGCCAAAACTCTCTCATCTATAGCGAATAGCTCATTAGACACAGACTTTCCTATCTTTTCATCTCCATCTTTAATAACTGGTGATTCACTTCGACCAGACCTGATGCTAGTGCTCAACAATACTACTGTTTACGTACTGGAACTCACTGTTGGCTTTGAATCCAATATAAAACTAAATAGCGATCGCAAGGCTAATAAGTACCACCCTCTTATTGGTAGCCTCTAGAAATCATATTCGACGTTAAAATTGGTCAATCTTTCTATGAGTGCCCTCGGAATATTTGGAACTTCTTCTGAATCTCTCTTGTCAATGCTCACAGACTTGCATTTTAACGAAGAGACTAAGCAAAATGTGATACTGAAAACAATGAACATAGCAGTTAGATGCAGCTACTACATCTTTTGTAGTAGAAATAAAAGTTGGACCAACCCTGATTTGCTTGACTTTCAAAGACATGGTTATATCAACTCAAATACATTTTCGTAATTCCTTTTCTCTGTGTGTGTGCGTGTTTATATATATATATATATATATATATATATATATATATATATATATATATATATATATATATATATATATATATATATATATATATATATATATATATATATATATATATATATAAATATAAATATATATATATATATATATATATATTTAAACAGGCTTCTTTAATGGTTTTCACATAGTCGTAGCTCCATTTTGCTTTCTTTCAAATGCGCCAAAAGTAGATTTTATTGACAAAAATAATATTGGACCAACAGAAGATAGAATAACCAACAAAACAAATAGGAGTACCAAAACCGCAATTGAGGTGTTGTATTGTCACACCTCTAAGGATTCATGAAGGCAGGAGTCATTCAAAACATTCAAAGTTTTGCAATAAATTTAAAAAGTGAGCAAGGAAGCTCTTTCTACATCCTCAAACCATGCTCAAGCACCATCAAAAACCGTATGGAATGACCTTCCTCATAAATCAATACACGATGACTACCTACATTAGGTGTACAGAAAAGAAACACTTATCTACATCTTGGTAATCACGAGGCTATCACAATAAACAATGTCTTCAAGACAAAGCAGAATTGTGTTACAGGTACTTGAATGATTTACTCTAATGCTGCATAGCACTTTTGTCAGAAGCTTCAGCACTTTAGCTCAAATGCTATAATATGCAAGGTCTGTTTCAAACATTGGTAAACAAGTTCCTTTATATTTTTACACGAATTTTAACACATTATCCCAAAATTGCATTTTCCTGCCACCTTGTAACTCCAATGTCGAAAATTTTCTACCAGACCCAACCAAGATGGACATCTTATGAAGACACTAGGAATGAGAGAATACCCATCACATTGATAGTTTTTGGCAACTATGCTTGCAACCAGCCTCTTTTCGATCTAAAATTGTATGATAAGCCCTTAGCTAAAGAACACTGCTGAAAACGTTGGAGTTGTGATCACTGACAACAGAAGTAAGATACATTCCTCTAACAATGGTATTTTAGGAAGACCTAGTTTTCAAAGTGCTCTTTTCATGAGTCTGCGCCTCAGTTAAAAAAAGATATGCCTTTAGATGAATCTTGCCACCTTGCCCTTTTTACGTGCAGGTGTCCCTGGTTGTTCCTACTAGATTCCAGCCAATATTATATTTGAACCACACTGCATATTCATCTACTTCAATGTTTCTATAGAGACAATTGGCCCTTTTCAGTTCTTGCCCAAACATTGAAATTTCTCAAAATATACATTGTAATGGATAGTCTCTAATTCCCTTCGAGAGAGGAAAGTAATTGGTGAGAAGGGGTGTTTTACATGAGAGATCTTCCTTTATTTGTATGAAGAACATTGCTGTATGTTATTGCTATCTGGCCTAGGAGGCAGCCATGTGTGAGTTGAAAATGGCCATTGACCAGTATCGACTTGTTCAAAATGTCACCCAGCACCCTGGTCTTTGCTAGGATACTACCTACATTGTAGCCAAAATTCAAAGATGTGTTTGCAGTTCTACTTACGTGGCACATTTAAGCTTACAGGTTCAGCATACCATCTACATTTTAGTTTAAAAGACATTCTTAGTTCCAAGATTCTTCTTGAGAAATCACCCATTTTCACCAATTAAGCTACCGAAATTTGATTGCTATCATCGAGCTTTGTAATCAGCATCAATAATGGATTCCAATGTTGTTTGGCAAGTTTGGATATTTGAAAAGCTCTTTGAAAAGGCTCTTTGAAAAACTGATTGCTGTTCAATTGTATCAGTTTATGGATGAAATTGGTCTGTTCTCATCTGATCAATCAGGCTTTCTACTCCCACACTGTACTTAAAGATGTTTAATAACAAGCACCGATGACTAGTACAGAGGGATCTGGGAAAGCTATTGGGTTTGGTATTCATTGATCTCAAAGAAGGCTTTGACGCAATAGATCATAGCATCTCTGCCAAAAGCTATAATATTTGGGTGTTCTTTAACGTGAGCTTGCCTGGCTTAAATCGTACTTGTCCAACTGGATACAGCTTTGTAGGGTAGGTGGTACAGATTCAAAGGTTAAAGAAATAACTACTAGAGTACCACAGGCATTGTGCCTTGGATCCCTTCTATTCCTCATATATAAAATCAACCTCCCATTAGCTATAATAAATTCAGTGTATCTTGATAATACTAGCATTTGATACCAATCTCATGAAATCACTCACTTGAATGATGCTGCAAACAACGGCCTCTACAAGCCAGAAAAATGGCCAGAGGCAAACAAGATTTCTTAGAATTTGGTAAAAACTTGTGAAATGCCAATTTCCATCAAGCAAAGATACAATCTTTGCAAGGCCAAATTCAAGACCTTCGTTTGAGAAGTAAAGGTATGGCCTTGATACTATTCTGATGCCTACAACTGGAGCGAGATTCGGAGTTAGCCTAACTACTTTAAGTGCTGTTTTCCTAAGGCTTGTAGCATTGAAAATAAAGAAAAAAACTTTGGAAAGTCCACAGCAAAAATATCTATCAACAATGACTCAGTTTGGTAGCATATATCTTAAAATTTTTCACTGGCCTTATTCTTGTCCTCTCTGAGACCGCCAGATACTACCTGAGCTATCGCTGGAAAACCAGCTATGTTGAAGAGAAACCCTTCTAGAACATGTCAAATGAACTACTATTCAACTCCAAAGTTGCCAGCCTGTATTACAATACAACAGGATTAAGCTGTAGATGTATAAGGATACATACAAGAAGTCGATGTCTTTTGGTGTGTCATCTCTTGCAATACCTATGAGAACACAAAGGCCTTTTCCAATTGTATTGATGAGTTCTCCATCAACTGCAATAGAGAAATGGATAAGAATTTTACCTACAGATTGTTAGCATAGGGTCTCTTCTTTCAGGCTTTTCTGATTGGATGCTGCTACACTATACAGACACCATAAATCCTTGAATAAGCCCCCGTGGGCTTATTTGCAAAACAAGCATTTTAGGTGGGGACTTACTCGAAGTGAGAGATTATGGGGGCTTATTGCAAACACTTTTTTCTCAAAGGTTGAGATAACAAAAGGACATAACTTTCTCAATCAGCTAAGTTAAAAACTACAACAAGGCTATCGCAAAAATGAAATCTATTAGTCAATAATGATTTTTTATAATTATCACACAAATCGCGTTTTGCTTTGCTTTTCCGTCTCCAGTAAAGGAAGTAATACTGTATAAATATTGTCCTGCAGGGTTTCTCGAAATGAGATATTATTGTGCAATTATGCTTAACTCGAATACGGCTCCATGTGGGCTTATTCGAGAGGAGGCCTATTTGCAAAAATAATTATTTTGTGGGGTCTGGTTCAAGGGGAAACTTATTTGGAGGTGGGGGCTTGTTCGAGGATTTACGGTAAAGAAAAGTAGATTTGGGGATAAACTACCATAAGGGCTCTAAGCACAGAATAGCAGCAATGCAATATCTCAATCAAAAATTTTGAAATACCACAACAGGCCTCTCAGTAAAGACTTAAGCAGGCGTGCGACGAATTGCGCAAGTCGTGGCAAAAATTTTGCATTGAGGCACGCGAGTTAGTTACTTCGTAAAGAGTGTTATCTGGTCAAATTTGAAGAACGAGGCGTGTTGTGAAACACGTACTCTCATGTGCCAAAAACCCTCATAGCTTATTAATTTGTCGACTTTCTCCAACCCCCTAGACTTTATTAGGACCCCCCGTTTACTACTTTAAGGAAATTGACTTTTTTACAAACCCCTCATTTCAATTCCCTTCTTTGTTAGTACTATTTATGCTCAATTGTCATTACAAAATAGCGTACTGCTGCATATATTTTAGTTTTATACTTTATGACAGCCTGTTTTTTTCTTTCCATCTTTGTATAATGATTCAAAGCCTATTCTAGACTTCCGACCCCCCTCATTTATTTTGATCCCCCCGTTTATTAAATTTCGGAACTTTTTATGACCCCCCTGTCTATTAGGACCCACGCTTATTTGGCACTTGGGAGTATTTCAACTTATTGTGGTGCGAGCCATGGAACACGCCTTGAATGTACAGACCTTCACTATAATCTGTAAATTGATTCAACCGTAAAGACACTGTCCAAACCCTAGTTGCTGTTTCACAAAAAGCAGGCAAACTCTGTATCGGCTCCAATCAGTGGCACAACTTGAGTACGACCAAGTTAACACTGTACCGGCGAAACTTCTGTACTGTTGTTACCTAAGTACTCCCGCCAAAAACGTTTATTATGCAAATCAATCGGCGAAAGCATTGCCAAGAAAAGGCCACGCGAAACTGGTAGAACTGGACGTTAATTATAAGTGATCGAATTTGTAAAAGGAAATACTACATAACGTAAGAGCCTATTCATTGTCTGTTTATTGTTGATTTACTTTATTTGACTTGCATTTATATTTATGCTATTGCTACGAATCGAACATTGACTGTTATTATTAGGCCATTTTCATTTTAATTCAGATCGAATAATTCAAACAAACATAAACAACAGTTCTGCCATTTATCAGTCTCCCCTGAATCTGTCTGAGAAAAATCCGTAACAGATGCTTTGGATCAGCTTACTGTTTACACTTCTCGTTGACACTTCTTGCTCGTCCTTATGGAAACTTTCTACACCCTCTAAGAAAGCATAACAACTATTTTACAGTAACGCTACACTTCTGGTACTGAAGTAGTGTAAGCAGTAGGCTCATTGGAAACACGTTCTTCCACAATGGTACATAATTTGCACCAGCAAAGTGCAAACGGGACTTAGATATAAAGCATTGTCTGTGCTAATTTTGGCTTGTATAATTGTAACTCTTTGTCTTTAGATTCATACAACAGTGTCATTTTTGCATAGGAAGGCTTTTCCAATACAATAGAGTCAAACTAGTGAATGTTTGATGAATTACCTATTGCTCCAAAGTGTCCAGCACTGTAGTATCTTTGTAAGTGCTTTTTAAAAAATTCCAGTGGCATTTCAGAATATTAAAAAGAGAGAATAAAATACTCAACAGAAAACTTCCTGTGAAAAACTTCAGTAGAAGATGGGTTCATTGAGAATAACCCAGGTATGAATTTACTAAAAAGTACAGATGCTTCTACTTCATAGTCAATCGTAGGTTAAATATGATTACGTAAATCACTTAAATCAAACTGAGTACTACATTAGACAGTAGTACCTTATCAAACAGTTACAAAGTCCATCATGACTCTTTGCATGATACTTATGGACGAATAAATAATCTCACTTGCGGCAAAAGTTCATGTTAGGTTTTATACAAGTTTTGTTCCTTAAGAGCATTGGCATCGCGCGACCTCTTTTTCTGAGGAGGGGCGGGTGTAAAGCAATAAGTTACCAACAGAAACTGAAAAAGCTACGAATTTACTAAATATAGGTGTGATCTTACTGAAAGACGCCTTTTTCCCAAGAATTCCTTGTTTCATTGAGTGCATTGACGCTAGAAAGGGCATTTTCAACACTATTTTGACTACATCTTGGCAAAGAATGCAGTCATGCACCGATGAAAGTGAATGAATCTGAAAGTACCAATGACAGCACCAAAGTTGGAGAGTGTGACATCTCCCACACCCACGGCTATATACGCCCCTATTCATGGGATAGTATTAGAATAAATAAATGCAACGATGGCATCATGAAGATACAAATTTCAATGTGTAATTTTGATGATTGATGCAAAATTTCCACCACAGTACTCTCATGTGCCAAAAAATTCCTCATAGATTATTAATTTTTCGATTTTTTTCCAACCCCCTTAGACATTATTACGACCCCCCGTTTATCATTTTACGGAATTGATTTTATCACGAACCCCTGACTTCATTCCATTTCTTTGTCAATACTATTCACGCCTAATATTCAAGGCAAAATAGTGTGCATCTGCATATACTTTAGATCTATCCTTTATGACAACCACTTTTTGTTCTTTCCATCCTTCTGTGATCATTTAAAGCCATTTCTCAAACTCTGAACCCCCTTGGGTCCGGCATTAGCAAACATCTTTGTTGGCTTTCATGGAAGTAGACTTTTTGACAACACCGTAAAACAAGGTGTCTACTTTCGGTATGTGGACGATAGTTTTGTCATCTGTGGGTCCGAGCTGGAGTGTGACCATTTTCAAGAAAAATTGACCTTCCTATATCCAGCTCTAAAATTCACAATAAAGAAGGAGCAAAACAACCCCTTGCATTTCCTAGATGTTTTGGTAGAAAAAGAGGGCATTGGATTTCTTACCAGCATGTACAGGAAACCAACGTTTACTCGGTAATACATCCCTTGGAATGCCTTTAGCCCAAAGACAAGAAAGATTAGCCATATTAAAACCTTAGTTCACAGGGCACTTATGAATTGCTCTAAAACAAATTAGGCCCAGAGCTCGATAAAATAAAACAACTGCTTATCGAACACGGAAATACAGCAAACATTCTACGTTCTTGCATCAACCAAAAATCAACCAACTTTGCAGCAGAAAAAGCAATTGGTCCAGAGAAGTGCCCGGTATACCTAAAATTGCTTTGGATTGGTCATGTTTCATCAAAGTTCTTATGCACCAAAACCAATAGTAAATACTTTTCCAAAAGTATTTATAAACTATATATATAAATATATAAATATATATATATATAAATATATAAATATATATATATATAAATATATATTTATATATATATATATATATATATATATA
>OLMO02000301.1:7759841-7770707 GCA_900291935.2 Cassiopea xamachana
CAAGCCTGTTTCGTGGTTGCCCACTCATCAGGGGATAATAAGAATATATGTAACCACCGTTTGAATATAGAAAAAATTCGAATAATTAAAGTAAGTTCTAATGCGTTAGTCGAATGTCAACGGTCAAGTATTGCATAGCAGAGATTTGTTTCTATGGCCACAAGATGATATTGGTTCATTGCGTCTGTTCAGGGTAGAAAGATCCGGTCTGCAGATTATAAAGAATTTTTTCTTGAGACACAAGTTGCATCGTTGACTTGAGCTGTTATAGGGTTGGTGTGATGAGATGATGCGCCAGGAGATGGAATGTTCGATGTTGCTGTCCTTAAGAGCCCAGACGTACTTGCTCAGTTCAGTGGAGTTTCTGTCCTTGTTGTGGTGATATGTTGCGATATGATTTCTATCTCTTATTTTGAATTCGTTCTCTGTTAGTCCGATGTATGTTTCTGTTTTGTTGTTGTCTTTCCGTGTAACTGAGGCTTGGTAAATTACTGCAGTTTGCAGGCAGTGTCCATTTAGAGGGCAGGCATTCTTTTGTCGGCATTTACAGTTTTTGGTCACTTTGGATATGGTGCTGGTATGGTCAGTGCATTGTGAGGATTTGAGTATATGTTTGTTATGGTTGTGAATGATCTGCTTGGTATTATTCATACAACTCTAGCTAATTTTGATGGCATTCCGGTTGAAGATTTTTCGAAGTTTGTGATCTTTGGGAAAGTGCTTATCTACTAGGTTGAGAAACTTGTGTCCCATATTAGTGCTGACGTTTTTGCTGAAGGGGGGGGGGTTATACCAGAGACTGTTGTCACGCTGTCGATTTTTTTTCTGTTGGGTATGCTGGGCCCATATGTTAGGGTGTAGTTGTATCCACTTTCGTTTAAAGCCTTTTGGTATGGTGGGGTTGCTTGATCAAAGGATGCCTTGTCGGAAGATAATAAGGATAGACGTCTGTTGATGCTGGCAGGTATATTTTTTATCGTACTAGGCGGTTGGTTGCTGTCGTAGTGGACGTACTTTAGTGTGGTATTTGGCTTTGTATAGGGTCGATAGGAGCACTGGTTAAGGTTAAAGGTGATGTCCAGGAAATCAATTATCATTTTGTTAGCCTCTATGGTGATTCGAGGTCCATTACTGTTGAAAATGCGGCATATCTCCTTCTTGATGTTTTCGATAGCCCTGGGGGTGTGGAGTTAACAACAGCCAGTCCGTCATCCCTGTAAATTCCTATGTTTATGTTAACAATACAGGCTATGTATAGTTATTAACAAATGTTTTGTTTGAAAGATTATATGGTGTAAAAAGTGCTTTTATGGCATTGCAAAAGTTGCTATTTTAATTGAATACATTGGATAAATTGTTGAATATCATGATAAGTTCAGTTATTGGCTTACTTTCAATGAACTGTTACTTCAGCACCCAAGACAATTGATTTCCTGTGGCTAATGAGAAATAAAACGTTTGGGCAGCCACTTTCACTTTGTGAAATGGCCTCCTAGCATGATGTCTTGAACTTGTATCCTAAAGTTAGGATATCCTTTCTCTGAATCTCATAAAGTTTTGTAGTACATTGTCACAGAGATGTGCCTAGATACTTTCCTTACCTTTTGAGGGCATCATACCCTCTCATTTGCATATCACTGGATAGCCATTAATTTTAACTGCTTCATTTATGTGATTTTTAAAATTGCCATATCCTCAAAAGCATTCCTTGCTAACTTGACTCAGGCAGATATGAGGAATTTGATACTTTCTAAATATATAGAAATCATATACCATACGAAAGCCCTCCTTCTATACGTTCTGACTATACAAGAAAATTCCAGGTTTTCCTTAGGGGAGGGATGTTACAACAGAAAACAACTCACCAAAATTCTTGCATTGGCCTTATATGTACATGCTTTTGCCATCAAATAATCACTCAGTAATCCTCAATATAATCGAACAATAAAGCTCTATTAACTAATTCCCCCTCTACCTTGAACTTTTCAACTTTGTATGAATTAGACACTAACTGGTGCAATGAGACAAAAATATGGATGTCAGCTGTTCCTGGTGTTTTCGGCTATCTATGTATATAATTGTACGCAGCGTAAGAGGTTGATATTGTGGAAATAGTTGTCTATTTCCAATATACATTCCCATTCATCATATTCAACGTTTGTTAAACTTTTGCAATGGGAACGTAGTTTCCGTGTGATCTTTTGCCTGACTACGCTGCCATTTTTATTTTACATTGTTGACCCCTATCACGTGGCGTAGCGAGCTCTCTAGTCCTATTATCTCTTTGATCTATACTATCTCAAGATTGATTTGAACTTAAAACTAAAGGCAGCAACGAATGAGCATTTCTATCCTTATCGTTCTATGTGGAAAAATAAAGCTAAAAATATTAAGTCATCTTACCATTAATATTATTCATTATAAAACAAGATCTGCTTTGTAAGTATCTGTCTCCTAGAAGGTTTACTTTGTCTCATAATCCGTTCTGTGTAAATCCTGCTGAATCTGTGAAAAATGATTTTTATGTACAGTTCCGTGAAAGACTTTATTAATATCGTTATGTGATCATCACGTAGTCTTGAGTCTAGAATATGGTGTGCAATAGAGTGTTGTTCTAGTGAGGAGAATGCAGATCCTTTTGTTTCAAAGAGGGCTTTCTGTACAATTCTGTTTATACATGCATCAGTAATTGTTGCCCAGCTCTTTAGCTCTATTCTAGCCAATCTATCAGTGACCTTAACAATTTTAAAAACTGAATTAGATGGAGTAAGAAGGTCACCATATATTTTACATTTGGTAAGTGATGAAGAACCATAACTGATGGAATTGCTATCAACTGCCTGATAGAGTGATGCAACACATTCTGGAAATTTAACTTTCTTTTTTAGTGATTGTGAGATAAAACCACTTATGTAAAACATAACATCATCCTTCCAGATCGCACTGGAATCCAAAATAGCTTTCAAGCTATCATCAACATAGAATGAAGAATTCTGAGAAGGGATATCCTCTATAATGCAGTTTGCATTCTTGATGCCTCTTTGTCATTCTTCATCAACAATGCTCTAAGTGCCCATTTCAGCTGCAAAGGATTTGGATTGTTATTCCAACCATTTCTGCTTCGAAGCTTACTAAACACATTTCCAAGGGGTCTTGTGAAAATTTGTATGTCAAAACATACTCAAAAGCAGAATTTTGCCTGGAGAATAACCTTTCTGCAATTGCGAAAATGGACTGTGCTGATGTACCAAAGGCAATAATGAATGTTTTCCTGGGACCATCAATGATTTTCTCTCCAGTAGCATCTGTGAGTGTTTTCAAATACTCTATACAGTTATTTAAATAATTCTTAGTGTCTGCAAAATTCTATGGTGTTAAAGGTGC
Source organism: Cassiopea xamachana (assembly GCA_900291935.2). Lineage (NCBI taxonomy): Eukaryota > Metazoa > Cnidaria > Scyphozoa > Rhizostomeae > Cassiopeidae > Cassiopea > Cassiopea xamachana. The sequence continues at coordinate 7,763,226 of OLMO02000301.1, forward strand.
TTCATAACTTTTCACAAAAATTTACTCTTTGAGTTAAATACATCAAATAGATTGTTCATGGTCATGATGAATTCTGTTGTTTGTTTACTGCCCCTAAAATTAGGTAACTTTAGCTCCCTAAGATAATTAATTGCTGCTGCTACTGAGAAACGTAGTGTTTGGGCAGTCACTTTAACTTTCATTTTGTGGTTTTGCCACCGAATATGGTGTGTTTTGATCTTATTTCCAAAGTGTAGGATGTCCTTATTCTGTATTTCATGGAGGTTTGCAATGTAAGACCATTCACTCAAGCTACCATTTCTATCTTCAAAAACTTTCATATCCCCAAAAGCATTTCTTGCTAATTTGATCATATGACATATGTCTAAAACTATACACGTTTTTTTTTTATAAGAAAATCATTATTTTGCCTGAGCCTCAATTTTCTTAACATTTCCCGAAATTGAGCCTGAGATTTTCTTAAATTTTTCTTAACTTTTGATGAAATAAACTGGCTAGAGTGGCTTACACTTGCGTTATTAATACTGTATACTTGAATTTGAATTCCATCTTTAACATTTTGAATGCAACAACGACGAAATACCGATTTTTCGTCTATAAAAACACTTAATTTTGGAAATTGAGCCTCGTGATTTTCTTACGATTTTCTTAAGATTTTGACGATTTGAGCCTCATTTTCTTATAAACTTTTTTCTTATAAAAAAAAAACGTGTACATGTATGTATATATAAATATATATATATATATATATATATATATATATATATATATATATATATATATATATATATATATATATATCTTGATCTGGTCTTGATGGCTGAGGGAAGCTACCATCAAATTTGGTAACACCACAGTCTAATTTTTTTGCACATGCAAGATCTTTTGCACAGCCATAAAATGTTACAGCATGGACCTGGCTACCTGGCTTCTGTCAAGACGTTGATTCCATTAGTAACAATTTGTGTTAGGACATCAGAGCTCATTTTATTAGTAAGGAAATAGCCAGCTGGATAGCTCCATGGTTTTCTCATGCCTACAGCCATTAAAAACAGGGCATTCTGTGCTGCTGAACCCGGCTCTTCTGCCTTGATGGGTCCATAATCACAGGTACCTGCAAATTGCTTTTTCTTCTCATCCCAGAAAATTTCCTTTTTGATTGCTATTTCATCGAGAAGTAGCACACAATCATTCTCTGCCTCTTTTGCCTTTTCAGATAGAGACTCCAGAACATTGGCTAAAAATCCTGGCTCACATTCAACATTACTGGTCCATGCTCTCAAAGTTGATGGGTGTGGTAGATGAAGAGCTTTTCTCACAAACATGTGCGCCTTTGGGCTATAATAATGTAGAGATATTGCAAATTGCTTTAATTCCTCTGTATATCGTGAACCTGAGGACGCACAATTATTTTTTCTTTCATTTTGTATGATGCTTAATGTACGTTCACCAAAATGACTGCTAATATAATTTTCTCCTTCTTGTGATATTACTTTCAGCCTTTTTAACTTGTTGAGGAGGTTATCTACTTTCTTCAATAATCTTGTATTTTTTTCCAAGTAGTCTTATTTTCCTTTTTTTCTTTGCCAAAGATTTCCTCAGTCTGTTGTTTTCTTTGGTTAATGATATAGCATAAGAATGGCCAAGGTTTGGTGTTTTCTTAGACATAAGAATCTTCTTCAGGTGTAATATCTACAGTCTTGTCAGTGGCAATCGTCTTTTCTTATTACTATTTTGCAGATGCTTGGGAAATTTAAAAAGAGATGGCAAAGAATCAGGCCTAAGCTTTCTTCTTTGACCGTTTACTTGTACAAACTGGCTTGGTGAATTATAAAAACAACCTGGGGTGAAATGCTTACTGCACAGAATGAAGCATTGGTTGGTTTCCAGCTCTTTCTCCTGACTGTGATAGTCCATTTTTTAAAAGCCCATTATTTCTCAATGGGAGACTGAGTAACAATAATACTTTGCATTATAGGCAATTTTTTTACGAAACCAATGAAAATTAGTAGCACGTAAATTTTGTCCATGCATATAAAATATACTATTCTTTTTCATTTCTGGACCTTGGAAAATACACTACTGAAAGATTTTTTTAGCCTTTTGGGTGCCTCAGCATCTATTTTTTACAAACGGGTATGTAGTGTATTCATTGCAAATACCATCAGCTTAGGCCTAGAATGGCCGTCCACAAAGAAAGCTATTCAAATTTTATACAAATAGAGAGCTATTTACTCTTCCAACGAAATACTAAAATTTTGAAGATGTTTACTATGGATTTTCTCATACTTAATGAGCATAATACGCACCGGTGAAATGAGACATTGTTGATTTCATCAGTTCCCGATGTTTTCGTGCATCTGCAAGTGCCATTTACGCAACACAAGAGTTTGGCATTATATTACTAAGCTATTTACTAGTACACATGCATATCACTTCTATTTCAAATACATTTGTTAAATTGATCACTTTGTTGTGCGAACTCCGTTAGCTGTAGTTTCCCAAGTAATCTTTTGCCTGACTACCATTTTGAATTTACATTGTGGACCCCGATCACGTGACATAGCGAGCTCTCTAGTCCTTTTATTTCTATGGAGTTAAAGGATTCAGCGATTACTTTACCATCTGATTGATATAAGTGTCGCCTCCAATGCGACCGATTTCCTCTCCCATTGGATTCCCGTTGGAAAACATAGGTTTGACTGCTTCGCTTTTCAGCTCATACTGACAATCAGATTTCTTTGTTGTTTATATCACTTAAGATCTTCTTTTCCAATTTCATTTGCCCTTTCATTAGTCTTGTTCTTTTCATAATTACTCTTCTCATATCAGCTTTTACATAGGGCTTATTACTCCCTCTAACAATTTTATTCTTAAATGGTGCATATTCCTGTGCTGCACTCTCTGTGATCGAATGCAAAATGTCATAGCCAGCATGAACGGCTTCATGAAGTTTAATATGCACTCTCAGGTGCCAAATAACCGTCCCCCCGCTTAGCAATCTTTTTATTCTTTTCCAACCCCCTGGACCTTATCAGGACCCCCGTCTATTAATTGTAAGGAAATTCACTCTTTACAAACCCATCGTTTCATTTCCATTCTTTATTCGTACCATTTACGTCCAATTTTGCATAGCGACATAGCGTATTGCTGTATCTATTTTACTTTTAAGCGTCATGACAACCTTAATTGTTCTTTCTGTCCTTGTATAATCATTTAACGCCTTTTCACAAATTCCAACCCCCCCATTTATTAAATTTCGGAATTTTTTACCAACCCGTCTATTAGGACCCCCGTTTATTTGGCACTTGAGAGTAAACCTCTTTGGCACTCTTCCTATTGGAAATTTCTACATTATCGATATCTGATAACCTTAGGGGGTAGCTTTACATAGGTCAATTCTAGTATAGTGTAAATCATATGGTGATGATCACTGAAGCCTGTTTCGAACGACTGGCTTTCAATGGAGTGTTGTCGTTTTATTTTATTTTTGTTTTTTAGTAAGTAATGTCAAGGAAACGCCGTAGGGCCTATAACAAAGCCCCGACATAGGAAAAACTGAGAAAATGAGGGAAAGTTTAAGTAGAAAGGGAGATAAGATCAAGTTTGCTATGGTAGATTTAAAAGATGACAAATTGTAGGATTCAGGGAAAGTAGTGGGTGGCAATGAGTTCCACAGTTGAGAAGTTCTAGGACTGAAAGATGATTTGTGAGATAGAGCTCGTGGATTAGCTAGTGTAACTTGGAAAGGGTGCGAATAGGTACAGCTTCTGGTGGTTTCAACACACCTCCCTGGGTCAGGAACAATATTCTGTGAACACTCATTTCTTTATCACCTGTCTCCAAAGCAAATGGAGACAAATGCAAAATGTTCCGATTAACATCACTGGAAGCAAATGCTTTTCGGAATCTTGCTATAAATATCTCATTCATTGTTTGTGTAAATCAACAAAAGTACCAACTTTATGCAGTTTTCTTTTAGAAAAATTAAAAATCTAATACGCGAAGAACCCTAATCAGAGCGGGGGGTCGGAAAACTTCGGGGAACGCTTATTTGGGACCTGAGAGTTCATGAAAATGACCTAATATGTGTCAGTTCTTTTAATAAAATAATTGTCTCTTATTGGTGGAAACTAATAACGGATTGAAAGCTATGCTCTCTAAGCTTGGTTTTACTTACACTGGCCCATCGTAATCCACCTTTTCGATTAGAAAATGGGTCAATAAAACAAGTCCTGCAGATTGGCTGAAGACCACTTTAGGATAAACTCGTTCTTGTAACAGAAAAACGAACGAGTGGCCTTTACCTAAGTAAATTCTTGTAGATCCTATTAGAACATAAATAAATATATAGACCTTAACCTTAATGACATCAACTACCTGTGGTACGCAATGCATCACGGCACTTGTAGTTAGTGCTACATTTGGGATGTTATGATTTGTATGGGATTGTGTTTGAGTATGATCGAAAGAAGATTTATTGTGACCATTGTATAGCAAATACATGGAAAATTTGCCTGAATTTGTTAACAAGCATGTTCTTAGTTTCCTTCAAAACTCTAGTCCGGGGAACCATGCTTCTTAAGCAGCTTTATCTAATGATCAAGCTTCGATGTGGCCTATGCCTACCAGGATCAATGGAAGCATTGTCATTGAATTGGAAATAATAGAACTGATATGCACAATAAGAGAAGGTTTGGAAAGGTCTATGACTTAACTTAATGTAAGTTTTTCCACCGGCGACAAAGCTGGTGCTAGAAAAATCTCTGTAAGCCAACAATGGATCTTTTATATTCTAATAACCGCTTGACATTAATCTGTCTATACGAGAAAGTGCTAAGTGATACTTTGTGATTCCAAATACTGTTGCTGAAACATACAGAAACGCAATATGTACAACCACCTAAAGAAGACTTGCTTCGTTCTTGCCCACTCACGTTGCTTCCAATACCGTAAGCGTAGGCTCCATTGGTGCTACAATGTCTGCCAAAGTATTTGGAACGCACATACAGTTTCAGGAATTTTCTACCCCATCCTATTCCCGTAACATTAATGAGAATGTAAACCCCCTTCCCCCTCATACAATGCTGAATCGGTAGCCAGGGCCCTTAGCTATTTGGAACGACAGCACTTCACTCAAACGTGTTAGTGATATGCCTTTCAAACAACACAGCTTTACGGGGTGGGGGATTTTGTAGTTTCTCTATAGCATGAATCAAAGAAAGCGTTCCAAGATTTTTGGCAGACACTGTAGATCAGCTTTCTCCGTTATATTACGATATATAACTTCTCAAAAAGCATGGTTCTCCGGGCTTGAGTTTTGAACGAAACTAACAACATGCTTGTTGACAAATTCAGGCGAATTATCCTTATTTTTGCTGCTATACAATGGCTACAATAACTCTTCTTTCGATCATACTCACTGAACTATACAAAAAGACTGGAAAGAGAACTCTATTGTTAAACACTAAGTGGAAGTGTGCCCATAATTCATATCAATGGGTGCAGCCATTGTACGTACTCAACGTACAAGTAGCATATGGGACAATACATGCAGAGGAAAACAACTGCAACTTTAAGGGAAGGCGGATTTCACCTTCAGAAAAGTAAACTGTGCTAAGAGAGAGATGCTGGTGTCTCAATGTTTGTTTATGTTACTTGCTCAAAGCTGTGGGCCAGTAGGCGATTTTCCAAGAAACTGATTGCCATTTTTTTGTCCACCAGGCCATGTACTAGGGTGGTCAAGCAATTTTTCAAGCTTCAGATATGGGATTAGAAATATGCTCAAGTTAAAGAGTTTGGTTTTACAATAATTTAACAATTTTTCCCGAGAGAATGTGTTACCCAGAAGCAGATTTATGAATTTTAGAAGATTTAATGTTTGACAGCATTCTTAGAATAGAAAGGGAATTTCTTCTAATATAAAACCTAGCAGTAACAGGAACCAAATCATATTTCATGGGTATAGAAGTTCACAGTGAATCCTTTATAACTCTTCAATGCTTCCAGATAAAAGTACCAAAATTCACAGTCATGTAGAAGAATAGCCGAAATTTTCAAACATTTCACTAAAAATAGAATCACTTACTATAGATAGAACACTGTCATAGCAACTAGTAGCATTGTTAATTTTTGAAGATGATTTGCAAAATATCATGCTTTGTATCAAAGCATAAAGGTAACTTGCCATCACAAACATTGATTAGGGTTCTAAAAATAGAATTAGTTACTATGGTTATAAAATTTCCATAGCAACTGGCAACATAGCTAATTTCAGGGAAATGATTTACGAAGCATCATTCTCTGTATCAAAGCGCACTGTTAAATTATCATCAAAAATATTAATTACGGTCCTTAAAATAGTACTAGCTACCATGTTTACAAAAGTTCCTTAGCAACTAATAACATAGCTAATTTTTGAAGATGATGTGCAAAGTATCATTCTCTGCACCAAGGCACGGTGCAACAGCATTATCTAAAATATCTGACCAAGATTTCAACAAATAGAATCAGCTTCTATGCCAGTCATCATTATACATAGCATGATGAAGTCACTGTTGTTATGAATTGTAATGTATTTTGTTTTAAAATGGAGAGAGGAAAAGACAATGAAAACTACCGTTTCGCTAAATTACAAATTTTATTTTATGTCCTGCTTTACCAAATTCCAGGGCTCATCAGTGCAGCTAGGCCTTGAAAAAATCCCAGTGTATCAGCTGCAGACTGGGAATACAATGCTAAGAGAGATATTGCATCCTGGATCTTGTGTTCTGCTCCTCATCAGCACTTGGTGAGATGAAGACTTCAAACTGACAAGAGTGTCAACCACAGATATGACAAACTGAGTATGTTTTATACCTGTAGCAGCTATTTTCCCCAAAAGTATGGCATTCTTTCAACTTCTAACATAAATCCTATTGTTCCTTTTGTTTTCAAAAAACAAGCCTTTACATCTATTGAATTGCTTCAAAAAGCCAAAACAATTCCTATAACTTTCAACATAATTCATATTATTCCTATTTATCTATTTAGTCTATCTATCTATTAGTATTATTATTATCTATCTATTTTAGTCTTAAAAAATCAGGCCCCAGAAATACTGTCGTTCTTAGTGCAAGTTTGCAACAAAGGAACCACTTTGCTTTCACAATATGTACCTAACACAGCAATGACAATCATATTTGCTTATCTTCATGAAAGCAACTATTGAAAGAGAAGGAAACAATGTCTGTCTGACAGTGTAATACTTTGGATTGCAGCAGATTGAGGTGATAGAATCAAACATCAATAGAGAAACATGGATGTCATAAGATGGCCTACTATCGAGAGAGTCACATACACGAGAATAATAGATCTTCATATCAAAGTGAGATTGATGTAAGATGGTGGATGCTTTATGTATCATATTTGCTGTGAGTAGCATAAAGATGACAAATAATGTGTGATAAGAAGAATGAGAAGGTTGAGAATATGGTAGGATAA